>JAJHUR010092274.1:0-11448 GCA_027495735.1 Lutjanus campechanus
AAAAAATAAAGAGAAAGAATATTCTCCATATTTTCTGCTCCAATTTCACAATTTTCTTTTACTTTGTTTAAAAAAAAAAAGATGCTAAAAAATCAGTCTGTTATGATCAAATGTATTGTCTGTTCTTGCAGCTGTTTACCAACACTATTACTTATTAATGTGTTAACTCAGAGGTACTCTGATGAGCACTTAAAATCAAGTAATCAATGTGAAATGTATGGATTCCAACAATTTACTAATAGTACAACTCTAAAAGTAACATCACTAAAGAAGTGATTGAGATTTAATAATGTATCGTCAGCATTTTATTGATACCGATAAATATTGATACTGCTTATCGATATGGAAACTTATCTGTACTCTTGACACTACTTGCCATAATTTGGTGCAATAAAATAACAATAAATAAGAAACTGTTACATTATTACGCTTTTTTGCAGAAGTCATGAGTTAATTTTTTTTCTAGAGTTACTGCATTTAGCTGCATTTTCATTAAATTTAGTAAAGTGAGCCCACCAACGTTTTACCCTTTCAGCTGTTTATGTAACATTACATATGCCAATAGCAGTACCATTTGTCTAGGTGGTTACTGATATTTCTGTACTGACCTGTCAAGAACCAGTTCTGGTTTAGTACCGCTTCTCAATAACCATCCCTACTGAGAGTGAACCTTACTGTGACAGTTAATATTTTCCAGATACTATCACATAAAGAAGTGTGCAGGCAATGTATTATTTTAAAAAAAACTATGACAATGTGACGCTAAAAGTTGGACATAATATCAGATTTCCGGTAAGTTTTTTTTTTTTAATTACTGGATATCAATTGTGGAGATAAAAGATAACAAACCATACAGTACATATATAAATGACATTTCAGTCCTTTGGTGCCTTGGGTATCTAGTTACTTTCATTTTTGTCCATTTGGCAATCAAGCTCCAAACACTAAATCTGGATTTAGGACTGTACTGAAGAATCTGGCAATATGATTGGCATCATGATACAAGGGTTACGATTCAGTATATTGCAATACTGTTTTAACAAATTTTAGGAAAACTGTCATATTAAAGAGAACACTACCATATGCCTAAAAATTAAATGGTACTTTTTATGTAGCCATAATGATGAAGATAGATACCACTGCTATCTAGTGGTCGGGGTTTACACAACACAAAATTAACCACTGCCACAAATCTTTGCAAGTGAGCTATTAATTGTGATAATCAATACAAAATGAAAACACATTACATTTCTAAAATCTATCTATATTTGTAGACACAGTTTAGAAATTGCAATCCAGTTGCTATGAGCTCCATTCCAACAATTCAATGTATTCAATGTAAAAAATATCTGCAATGTTTAGACACCACTAGGTATATTTCACACTACCTCTGCTTCTCACCATCATAGGCCTACACACTAATTCAGCCAAACATTAAACTACACAAATCAACACTCACCACATAACACCTATACAGAGCATCTATAAAAGCTGCCGTGATGCAGTGACAGGGTCAAGAACACTGCATTGCTGGCCTCCAGTAATGACCCACACATGCAGAGGGAGGGCCACCCTGTGGCCAACACACAATAAGGACCAAAACAGTCATGTGCACCATCCAGACTAGATCAGCTGCAGAGGAGGGGAGTAAAGGGGAGGCCACGGAGAGAAGAAAGGGGGATGGGGTGGACATTTAAGAAGGACAAAAGGGGCAAAATTGCTTTTTTGTCGCTAAAGCCACCCACTGTATACTAACCCAGTTCTGACAGCAGCAGCACACATTGCTGTACAGCAGCAAAGTGATGTGGCCTTTGGAAGTTCACTCACTGTCCTGCATTTTAGTCACTCTGTCAGCAGCCTTTATTTAGAAAGCCAAACGTGGGGGCTCAATAATACATAAAGACAACCGCTCTTATCTCTTGTCCCTCTCAGGAGCACAGAGGCTGCTGAAAATTGTGGCAGTTGCATGAACACTGAAGAGGGAAAATGCATGAAAACAGCAGATATATATAGAAAGAGAAACATCTCCCATCTACACTAAAGCTGAATGTGTGATGAAATCTGCAATGATGCTTGATTTGAATTAAGATCTCCTCATGCTCTTAATATTACTGTATTAAGAGCAAAATCATGCATACGATTACTTATGTAACAATACTCTTAAAAATCCCAAACACCAAGATCCAAGTATACTACGAAATGAATTAGGCAATTTCATCTAATAAAAATCATAGGTCATTGTATACAAAATTTATAATATTAGTACAAGTACCATATTTAATCAGGAGAACGGATAAAAAGTGGCATGGCCAAGTACGTTATGAGCAGCAAATTTTGTATTTCTATTATGTTAAATCATAATATGCAACATTCTCCTAAATAATAATAATAATAATAATAATAATAATAATGTATCCACTCATATAAATAAACAATATAAATAATCCCTTTCAATCATCACTTATGACCAACCAGACGTGTGTGGTGGTGGCTATATCTGCAGAGACTCTGCCCTCTGCTTGTACTTCCTTATTTTCTCACTGTTTTGCAGCATTCAGGATGCTTTACCAACCCAAAATGTTATCTGAGGTCCTGGGAATGGAACTCAACCATCTTTCTGATGCGTTCAAGAACAGCTTGGGAAAATCCTCCTGAATTTACCTTTAATCATATTTTACTGTGTTTCATCTGCCCTAAACATTTCTCACTTGTCACACAGTGTCAAATCAATATTGGATTGAAGAAAAATTTAAATTAAGAAACCACATAACACACTACATGTAAATATATCCTAATAAGTCATGTTCAAACTCACAAATCTCCCCTTATAGTATGTGTCACACCTTTAAACACCCTGTAAGCACCCCCACATTTTCTTTCGCTGGGCTGTCCCCCTATACCCACAGGACCACAGATGTCCCATGTGTTGGCAACCTCCTGTTAAATTAACTGGTCAGGCTCTTAGCTGCTGGCTCGAAGATATGTAATCTTTTCATGACCCACCAACTGAAGATTACTCACCGCAGACTGCCAGCTATAACTCAAGCTGCCTGTGGCTTCTTCAACATATTCATGCTTAATATTCAAGGCCAGAAACTACAATCATAAGAACGAAAACTGCAAACGAGAAAGAATATGCCTTTGTTTATACCACAGAGTACAGTCTAACCATTGTCCTTAAAATCTCTGAGCACATCTAAAGTGAACTTGTTCCGATACCTGGGCTCTCATTCATCAGAAAACAGTGAAACGCCCATTAATATGAACAACAGTACTGTTTACCATGATATCAAGTGGTAAATTAAGACTATCATTAGTGCTGCACAATTACTCAAAATAGCAGTATGGCCCAGTGCAACATCCACATCACAGAGGCTGCATTTTTTTTTGATAAAGGCAAATGTGTGACAGAACAACATTATAATGAAGTACTGTAGTATTGTAGAGATGCCCTGGCCTACAAATCTTATTCTTCAAATACAAATCAAATGTAGGAAAACGTGTTTGTTTGGTATTGATCCCAACAAATGTCACTTCAAAACTTCAGTACTTTTTTTCCAGTGAAAATGAAAATTACGGTGCAAAAATGATCAATTCCACTTACCATGAATCATACCACAATATGTCAAAATAACTTTTTTTTTTTACCTTATTGTGCCGCCCTAACTACCATCTTTAATGTCAAACATCCCTCTCTCAAAATAGCAGCCACTGTGTGTACACACTGACAATATATTCACAGCCTAAATCAATATTCTGCAAATTGTCTAGTTTAATTTCAAGAATTACATTTCAACTAAATATTGGAAATAATCACCAACATAGTACTAAAAAAAGGACACCTGCAACATTACTCCAGACACCACAGATTACACACAATTGTCCTCAAAGCCTTTGAGCGCATCTACAAGGAACCCGTTTCTTTACCTGGAGTTGGATTAAACCAAAAACGCCTATAAGTATATGTAAAAGCACCACTCCTCATGCTATCAAGTAGAAAATTAAGAGTATTGTTTATATCACAAGATTACATATAGTAAAACACAGTTTAAGTTGCTGGATGAAAAACCCTCTTAAAAGAATGGTCATTGTATGTACACACTGACATAGATTAACAGCCTAAATATTCTATTAATTATGTAGTTTTATTTTAGGAGTTGATGAGATTTGGTAAGTATTGGAAATATTTACCAACATAAATAGCAAAACATAAAAAGTGCATCTGCTATATCACTCCAGAAGTGTATCACTTGGTCTGGATTAAACCCCATGTTTAAAAAGGTAAAAGATGACAGAGTTTAAAGGTAACCCGTCTTTAGCTAAGGCCTCTCTAATTAGATTAACTACAATGGGAAGTGGATGCAGGGGGAGAGCTGAGAGCTGCCTGTTTAATTGATTAACCTGACACACCTGTGCTACTGCAGTCGAGGTGCGCCACAAGACCAACCTGCAACTGAAACTCGGTCCAAATTATGCTAACGTTACCGAGCAAATCCTGTCAGTAGCAAATGCTAAATGGTCAAAACTAGTTTTTAATTTTGGCATTTAATTGGCATTAAAAACGTCATGATAACTTTAAGTAAGGTTTCGTGACTTTCTAGCCGAACGCGGTTTAAACAACTGCCAAAAACAAGCATTTAGCGAACACAGCCGCTGGCAATCAACGGTTTGGCGTGGGCTGTGGCGTTCATGAAATCAGTTTGTGGTGGTCATTCCTCATCATATACGTGTAGTCATGCGTGTTAGCTAGCACCGAAATTTGCCTCAGCGCTCACCACAACCGTAACCATTAATTTAGCTAACGTTAGCTTAACGTAAGGCAACACTGCGCAACTTTATGTCGCTTTAAAACACGAATATTTCAAATAGAGTTCTGCAGCAACACGCCCGAGCGTTGCTGCGTTGCAGTTTATGTTTGACCTTGCTAGCTACCGTAAGTGTTGAATGCCTTTATTCTTTGCACAAATCCCGATTTTGATTTTGTCAGTTAATTTTTTTACACTACTCGTCTGCGGTGTCTTACCTTGAGGTGTTGAATCGGCGTCGCGGGTATTTATTGATGTAAAGTCTGCAGACATCAAACTTTTGGTCGCAGTCTTTGCGCAGTAGAAAAGGGGGCGGTGGCGGGAACGCGGCCACTAAGTAAACTAATCAGAGCCTCAGCCAATCAGCGAGGAAACCGGTCCATACCCCGGAAATGCACTATTAACTACTTGATTCGCTGCAGGTGTACTTTGGCTTCATGCTACCTTGCTCGAGTGCTTTTCCCAGCAAAATGTCAGTGGAAAACGGCACTCGGACTAGGTAGCATGAAACTAAAGTACACCTTTTATTTAACACACGATCTATGGGGCCAAGACAACAATGACATCGCAGGAGCGGTAGCCCCAAAGCTGCGTCAGTCAGGGTGCCATCAGGGTCTCTGGGGTATTCAATAGACCCCAGAAAAATCAGAAATTTGAGATTAATTTAATTTAAATTAAGTATGAAGTAAATGTATGAGCAAAGCTGACTGTTTTTGATTTAACTGGCTCTGTAGTTACTTTTGCATACATATTTTGCATTAATATAAGTATAACAGACAATACCTAATCAAATTAAATGCTAATAAGTGCACTCTGGCGTGAAAAGGTTGGGATCCAAATCCAGAGTGTGTTTTTAGTATAGGAATGTACACTTTACAATTTACACCTACATGGAAAATCAGAAATTGCATACAAACATGCCTATGACAGCAGAACTTAGCAAATATCATCCAGCAACTCCAAGCAGGCTGCACTTAACCTATATAGCATTATTCCTTTTAGGGAGTTACACTCAATCTTAAGCCCTATAGGCTATTTTACATTTAAATCCAAAGAGTCGTCCTTACAATAACCTACATCGTAGTTTAAACCAGATTTGTATTGGCCATATTTTTAAAATTATATCCTAAATAAAAATGCAAGTTTTTATATTGATTAAACAGCTCAAATAAAAAAAACAATGTCAATCTGGTTAGTTTGTTTACTGCAGTTAAATTCTACATACAAAGTATTACTGCTATGGTCTAATATTTCCAACACGATAACGTTTTTACTTTAAATGCGGTAAAATAAGCGACTACTATGCGGATCCCACGTTTCAGCACTCTCCCAAAGGCCTATATTTCTACACACTAAAAGCCATAAATGCGCCCGTCCATGTCTGAAACCTTGGGCAGATTGTGAAACGAGCACATGTGCGGAAATATCCCCTCTCATCCTGTCGTGTAAGTCTATGATATGCCAAGGCACCGCAATTCAGAGTTGGAAAATCAGCCGTCAATGGGAACATGAATGCATCGCGGTGACTTTCCTATTGCGTTTACATGCAATAAGACAAGCCTGAGACTAACAGTGGATGCATGATCTGCTCCTACACAGGATAAAAAAAAATCTCGATTTAAAATGTTTCAGGTGAATGAGCAAATGTGTAAAAATATCTTACCGTTTCTATAAATGAAAGTTATGGACGTCCTTAGGGCAAACAATCTCTGAATGAAAACACCTGGCCAATAGCGTGTAAAATGATGAATTCCGCTCTCTGTCTCTCTTTAGTTCAAACTTGGAAACATAAAAGCCAAACACAAACAAGATAAAATGAGGAAATGAAATATTTATTAAATCAAAACACAGAATAAATGAGTTCCTTTCAGCAAATGCATGAAACAAAAGGAAAAAAAGGAGGAACAGAAGAAATAAAAGGAATCAAATAATTAAAAAAGCCGGCTTCTGCCTGTCTCGCTCTTTACAGGTGCGCCACACAAATACGCGACATCACTGAGTGGAAACCAATGCGAGGAGGAGGTTGTCTTTAAAAGGAAGATAGTCCTGCCGGCCAATATATAGGGCCGTATCACAGCATGCCTATACCTCTCCGCTCCCTCCGTTTCATCCATTCAACCTACACATGAACACGCATTGGACGCGGAAGTATACCCGGAGTAGCTCCAATCCACCGCTTATGCGCACAGGAGCTCTCCAACGCCATTGGCTCTCACGTCTTTTCCAAATCTAAAGACGCCATTCGCCCTCGCGTCTGTCACTCAAAGCGATCAAGCGTCTTTTTTTTCCTAAATATGGCATTTGAAGTCAAACATCGCCTCGCCGAGACACGCACAGTGCAGCAGAGAGAGTATTCCTCCTCTCACAAATGTGTTTTACACCACCATCACCACACTGTCACCATCATACAAGAAGGAAAAAGGGGGGGAAATGACCCTATTTTGGTCATTTTTGTGCTCATTTCTTCCAACTGGGGGGTTTATCCCACTTCAGACCCTCACATGGAGACAATAAAACAACTCCAACCGCTTTCTATCATCATTTTCCATCCTCCGTTCTTGCTTTTTTTTTTGTATATGTATAAATTTGAATGTCTGCGCCATTCGCCACTCTCACACCGTCATTTCAGACAAAACATGTGAAATCTGTGCCCGATTGTGCTGCGTTTGTGTGTTTTCAGCACCGCGGACAGCGCAGTTCTCCTCCAGTAACTACAGTATATCTGTGTGTGTGTGTGTGTGTGTGTGTGTGTGGAGCAGCAGCCCACATGCTTCTTCCCACTGTCTGCCTCACACACTTACAGTCAATGATCAGCCCTCAATACTCAACCTATCGGCTAGAAACAAAGGTGGGCGTTCATTTTTGGGATCCCCTGACATTTTTAACAATAGAAAACGCTCTCTTCGAGATTTTCTTGTATATTACAGCGGTGTCCAGCAGGAGCGGTCGCAGCAGGCTCATCCTGTGCACCGTGCATCTTTTGTCGACTTTCTGTCTTTCAGAGGGTGGAGCAACAGTTAGGCTCGCATGGACACGAGTGAAAAGAGAAGATCGATGCTCTTAGGAGCAGATACTGTTTCAAAACACAGCTACATAAGCCGATACAGTTGCAAAAAACGGCTGTGAGCTCCGGAGCTCGATCATTTTGGGATTTTTGAGACTGATACCAATATTAGTCCTGTAATGAAATCAGAGTATTCTTTTGACCTTTTGACAAAATAAAAATAAATGTTTTATATCATTTACATCAAACATTTTGTTTTGTTTGCATTTATAAAAATGCATTGAACACAATAATGTTTATTTTAGAAGCATAAACAAATATTGTTCATCGCTTTTGGAAAATGTGGCACATTTCAATTGGTTTGGTTCTTTTTTGTTCAAACAGCCACCTTATTTTGCCCTATGGTTAGCAAAAACACCCTGGTCAGTATAATCTGAATGGGTCATTACAGCATACAGATTATGATAGCCAAAGAATTGTTTTCAAGTGCTCACTCGCTAATAAGATAAATGATCTTGTAAACCTGCTGTATAATATTTGATGCAAACATTTTCAATGTGATTTTACTATAAAATAAGGTACAAAATATTAAGCAATTATAGGTTGTTTTAACTAAGTAAATATTTAAATATTAGTAACAATATAACTTATTCTTACAATAACTTTTTCAAAATTAGCACAGATTTCTCTGCCAAAAACACGACAGTTACTAGCTACATGAGGGCAGCCATGTTGGATTTTGCACTCACAGACTGGCTGCTGCTGGACTGACAATCCTCCAGAGGGCAGAAGACAGGTCTTAAATTTTATACAACAGGTTTTTCAGGAAAGTATCAACACAGATCATATATCACATATAAATATCATATCATATCATGTAGTGATCAATATAGTGAATTTTTGAGCTGGAATGAAAATGAACTTTTCTGTGTGAGTTGTGAATTGTGTGACTGTGAAAAAATAGTCAAAAGGCTGCTTTCTTAAACAAATAATTTTATTAAAGAATATTTAAGTTAAATATTTCTGACAATTTAAAGGAGAAATCTGCAATATATTTACTGTAATTTATCATTAAAGTACCATGATATGTCATCAGAAATGAATGAAACATGCTAAATTTAAATACTTGCTACTCTGACAGCAGCCATGGTTTCCTCCCTTTGAAATTTCTATTCTAGGCCAGAATTATTGTTTTAGTTTGCCTGTTCCATGTTAATTCGAATTCAAATTAAGTGTTTCCTTATCAGTCGTAAGAAATTATTAACAATCTTTTAGAAGGAGTAGATGGTTAAATTAAGCAATATGTTAATGGGGTCTGGCAGGCAGTAAGGCAGGCAGTCAGTGAAGTTCAACTCCAGGGTGTTTATTTTCAGCGCAGTGGGCTTTTGTTTTCATGGAAACAATCTTAACTTCACATTGACAGATAATTGACAGAGTTACAAACAGCTGATCAACTTACAGTGGAGGATTCATTGTCACTTTTTATTGTCGATTTACAAAGTTACATTCGTCTTGCAGCGTTCCAACAGCCTGTCTGAACCTCCTCACGTGTGGAGAAGAAAGAGCAGGGGGAAACAACTTGCTTCAATTATAGATCATATATTAGAGATTCAGCCTATTTAATTTACAGTCCATGGCTCCAACTCGTTATTTGGGCCGCAGTACTCGAAATGCAATTGCAACATATTGCTCCTTTAAATAGAAGAAAATCAAATAAACAGCTAAATACAGATATGCAGATACTGATGTTAATGTGACAAAAATATTGGACAAGCAATATATCAATCGGGTAAACTCATGAGGTCACTGCAGAAAAACGCAAGGGGCAAAGGACCTGAATCAGAGGAAATCCAACCAACGACATCTTATATAATGTCCTACAAATCTATACATGCATGTATGTTCAACTTCTTTTTCTCAGTGCTTTAAATAACTGGCAGGATGGTGACATGCTATCAAAGGGTTTGCATGTAAATTAGAACTGCACTGATTCGTTAATTAATTGATTAGTCTAGTGGTTTGAAAACTGGGGTCTGGGGACCAACAGGGGTCCTTGGGTGTGTAGGGGGTCCCCAGCAAAAGCAGGAATAGATTATTATAACTGCTATCATGTTTTTTGGAAAGTGGAACAACAAGGGAAGGAAACAGGGTCGGCCATTTAGATTGATTGTGATTATAGTGATCCTAGTTTGATCCTTAACTTTATTATTATTTTGTACAATTAATCGTTGAGTCTTTAAAATGTAAAAAAAAAAAAGTGAAAAATGCTCATCATGTCTTCAAATTGCTTTATTTGGTCCAACTAACAGTCCAAAACCCAAAGACTCTTCATTCACTGTCATATCCTCACATTTAAGAAGTTGCAACCAGCAAATGTTTGATGTTTTTACTTGAAAATTGACTGAACAAGTAATCGATGATCAAAATAGTCGGCCATTAATTTAATTTTGATGGATTAACTGAATTATCAAATAATCGTTGCAGCTCTGGAAGACCTAACTATTGTCAAACCTAAAAATACTCAGAAGTGATTCCATAAGACAAAATCCTCTCAACTGGGCTTCTGTGATCTTATGTGCATCTATTGTTTGGGAACTCCTGGATAGTTTTATTAGTCAGCAGAAAATTATTTGCCAACTATTTTGTTAATTGATTAACCATTTCAATCATTTTCAAGTCTTTGTGTTTGTTTTTTTACATTTTATAGACTAATTGATTCATAAACATATTCACAAAAATAATTTGCAGATTAATCAACAATTAAAATAATCTTTAGTTGCAGCCCTAATGTAAATCTCCTTAAATCCCTTCACATGTATACACCACAACAATCTTTCTAGGTTGTTTTTTTTTTAAATACACTTTACACATTGGAGAGGGCTGTTAAAAACACAAGCAGCATACAATCTGTAAATGTATGGTGTAAAAACTTATGCATACAAATCCTTTATGTTGTAACATACATTAAATAATATTTTAAATGATGTACAAATAATGGAAAACAACTTACAGAACACTTACACAACTTACAGACTTGTATAGAGGTTTTATTTATGCTGTTAGTCATTGGAGCTACTTATATATATATATATATATATATATATATATAAAGGTATTTATACACCTATTTTTTTTAACATTCTTGTATAACAGTCCTGTCTACTTTTTACCTTTACATGTTTAGCTTTGTTGTCCTTGTTCTTAGTTGTAATATCATGTAGTGGAATTTTGCATGGTTTGTAGACTTTATACTTTTAGTCTGGATTCTTAGTTGTTTTACTGCTTCATTGATCACAGGATGACCTGGTGGGTCAGATGTTGACACCTGGCAGATCCTGATTCCCTGGGTAGATAAGCAAATGACAGGAGGCTATAAAACTCCTTTGATGGGATACCACTGTGTTTTATTGTACCAACTATTGTTTTCCTGTATTACATCTGTTAAATAACTTTGTAGAGTTCAACCAACGGCCAGAGACCTGTAAAGCATAAAAGCTGGGTGAGAACTGTAATCAGGGAGCACAACTCCAGACTGCTTTCTGCCGTGCGGTTCTGTGTCTTGTGTCTCCTCTCTATAGAGAATAAACATCTTGGTGCATGCAACCTTGCCAGTCTTGTTCTTTTGACTCTCCATAGGCA
>JAJHUR010092274.1:14890-25259 GCA_027495735.1 Lutjanus campechanus
GTTTTTCAACCAACAGCAGCAGAGATCTTTAGTGCTGCAGCAGCAGCCTTTGTTTTGTTAGTTTAACACCAAGTTTGTGCTCACATCAGTTGAACTTCCTGGTTGAATACTCACCATGAAACATGCCGGTGTGGCAAACAGTTTCCTGAACACACCCATGATGGGCGGAACAAGAGGTGTGGCCTTAGAGCTGTGATGGGCCAATGATATTGGTTTACTAATATATCCATCAGGCTCAATATTCTGTATTCAATATATTATATTCTGTGTAAAGAACAGTGACAAATAATTTGCATTTTTTTAGTTCCTAATATCAGTATCAGCATTGGCTCCAAAAGTCCAGTGCTGGTCGGGCCCTACCTTGAATTATAATGACTTACAATATGCAAGAAAAGTAAGTTGAAGAAAGAGGAAAATGAAGAAGAAGTAGAAGAAAAAGAAAAAGAAGAAGGAGAAGAAGAAAGTAATACAAAAAAAGACAATAATTTAAGAGGATTTTGGTTAGAGCCTAATATTCATCTGGGAGTTGCAATTATGTCCTGCTGTACAGAGCTTATTGGCCGTGGGCTAAAAGGTGGCAAACAGGCTCATCAGGGGAGTCCTTACTGTAAAGCAATATAACTCTAATGGAGAGAAAGCGCCGGCATCATAACCTGACTGCAGATCAGATATCCATCTATATTTCAGGGCCACAAATATGAACCAAAGTGTAATACGTACCGCCCTCTGAGGGAATGTAGGTCAATGCCGGGGTCATTAACCTAATCCATCTCTGTAATATGGAGAGCCAAGGTCTCATTTTGGACCGTATAGAATTTTAAAAAAAAACTTGCTCCACGTCAATAATTGGGCACCAACTCTATACAGTAGGGGGCGCTCTTTCCTGCCAGAGTGACTCATAACAGTAAATCTCTAAATATCCCAAAAATGTGCCTCTTGTGGGCTGTAAGTAATCTGACAAGTGAAGGATGTAGTAATGGATTAAAACTCAGCAAGAGAAAGAAAAAGAAGTCACTTTCAGCTGTTGAAAGTACATTTACTCAGGTACCAGTTACAATGTGAAATATACTTGCCCTTTACTTTAGTATTTCCTTTATGCTACTTTGTGATTTTACTAATGTAAGAAGGAAATGTACTTTATCCTACAAAGCCAAAATAAAATAGCTCATAGTCCAAAATATGACTTAATGACATTTATTTAGCCATTAAACATTTTTTATGCAATAAAAATATAGACATTTAAAGAAAACAGCAACAAAACAACTCAGATGGGAGCTAAAGGGAGCTAAATCCTTAAAGCTAGGTAGAGATAGCAGAGCAAGCCTTGACTAAAGTTCCCAAACTGTTAGAGATATATCAATTTTATCCCTCACTAAGGCAGAAGCTAGTCATGGAGAGTAAAAGCAGCTAAATTTGCTTTGTTAAATAGCTAAATAGCCTAATATTAGCTTAGCAGAGCAGCAGTGACTACCAAATCAGTTTTTGACTCAAATGAAATTCACACTTTGGTGGTCAAGCTACATTTAAATCATTTATTCAAGCATATTAAGGTGCAAATTAATGTGTCAATCAACAATAATAATTATCCAATGTGTTTAATCATATTAACTTTGCATTATGAGAACTTTAATAAGAACACTTCATGCTTTGCACTACAGTGTTTAATGGGGGACTTCTGGTTGTGGGGGAGTATTTTTGAACTGTGGTACTATTACTTTACTTAAAGAGATAGTCTGGATTTTTTTTATTTATTGGGATTGCATGAGATAATTATCCACAGTCAGTGTATTACTAACAGAAGATGGCAGATGACAGATGATGCAGTTTGGAGAAGCAGCAGGAGTACAGATGTATAGGAAGCTATGCAATGTACTGTTGTGGACAGGGTCAGTAAAGTGTATTGTAGCCACCTAAAAAGGTCCACCTAAAAAAGCGATATCAGTATAAGTATACATTGTATTTAGGATATTTTCATCACTTTACCTTGCTGACAGCCTTTTCTAACAGGAAACCCATGTTATATGAGCAAAATATCACTCTCTCCAAAACAACCATGGACAAAATCAGTTACTGTACCTCACAGAACACAGGAGCTGCTGATCTATCATTGCCTCGATTGGTTAGTTTGTTTGTGTTATTGTGTGATTATGGTGAATCCAAACTAACCCCTTCACTCTGAAGTCACACAATAACGCAAACAAACTGAGGCAGCGAGCGAGTTTGGTTGGTTTGGAAAGAGTGATATTTGGCTTATATAAGATCATTTTCCTGCCATGAATGGCTGTCTGACAACAAAGTAAAGCATTTGAATTATTGTACAGATTTTTTTTTGGGTGGACCCTTTTTTAAGTGGCTAAAATACATTTTGTTGCTGACCCTGTCCACAGCAGTACATTGTTTAGTGTCCTTGCTGGCACTCCTGCTGCTACTCCAAACTTGAGGCATGTTGACCATCTACTGAATAAACTGACTGTGGGTAAGTACCTCAGACAACTTCACTTCATTCAGAAGTATCCCTTTAACTAAAAGATCAAAATATATATCAACCAATGCACTCTTTAAAGTGCACATAATCAACAAACGCCACTTGCCTACAAACACCACTCACATGATACAGTAAGGTGCAGCGATGAAAAATGCACTTTAATAATAAAAACAGATACACGCTGTTGAAGAAAAAAATTTAAAAAGTACCAAGTCAGCGACCTGGTCCAAGTCATAATATATTCCCAGCTCTACCCCCTCTCCATTTGGATCCTCTCACCTCGTCTCTGCCTATTGATAATCTGTATAACTGATCCAGTGGGTCCCACCTCCTGCTATTAAATGTCAAGGGTGAGCGCTCTTGACCTCGGCACCCTCCCCGCACACTTACTGGCAACCTGCGAGGCTGACAGGCCAGCATTTTATCAGACGCGGGCTTTCTCGTCTCTCCAATAGATCCTAGCAGAGGGACTAAGATGTCAATAGTGGTTCCTTTGAGACATTAACGTTGCCTGTGTCGGAGCCTCTTGTGTCACAATGGCCTCAGTGTTGCATGGAGGTGATTATTAATGCTCCCTGCTGGGACTGGGCAAAAATATGTTGAGATGAGCCTCCTGGAAGGCTGCAAAAGAGGGTAATAAGCAGCACTGCTGTAAAATATCTCTTTGACTGTGCCTTTTCCTTTTAGCCCAAAGATTGCTATGATCAGAAAGAAGTGTAGAGACAGGGGTTCTCTTCAGGGACTGTGCTCAATTATTTCCTAGTATAACAACCATTTTGTGGGCACAGCTCTATCTATTTATATTAAAATGAAAGGCAGTCATTTTTAAGAACTCACATGTTGCTCTGCTTTAGTACATTTCATTTAATACAATAATAACCTACTAATGGTTAGTTTGCAGAGTCACTGGGATGCAAATTCCGAGTTCTTGTACCCAAATGAGCTTTACAATGTGCTATGTAGCTGTTAGCAATGCCATTTGCACACAAAGAGTCCCCACAAACACTATTTTGGTGTGGCAACTAAATCTAATGTCTGGAGAGCAACTTCTGGAGTTACACTGCAGTGAAATTATGAATTTTAGGACTATATCTGTGATCATGAGAACATTTACAGAAGATGGCAGTCGACACAACCCCGGTTTGGAGAAGCAGAGGAGCACAGAAGCTGAGCAATGTACTGCTGTCAACAAAGTTGGCAGCCAGACGTATTTTAAAGTGGTATTCCGCCGCAGAATGATAGTCCACTCAGTATGTACTCACCACTATGCTGATGTGAGGATGGGTGAAGATCTTCAGTTCACAAAACAAACAATCCTGGAGTTTTAGCAGAAAACAGGGTTGCAGCCAAATCCAGTACAATGGCAGTGAACAGAGACCAAATGTAAATGTAAAAAAAAAGAACACAAAACAAACACAAAATGTCTCCATCCTGCTCGTGTGGTGTAATCCAAGTGTCCGCGAGCCACGACATTAAAATTTAACCACAAAAGACACCATTTACACCATGTTTTTAGCTGAAATGTCAACTATAGCATGTAGCATGTAGCATATAAACATGGCGTCGATCTCGCGAGTCTTCGTATGTCTCTTAATGGATGTACGTGTGAAAATATGATCGACGCCATGTTTACATGCTACCTGCTACATGCTACAGTTTGTTTGTTTGTGTTATTGTGTGACTTTTGTTAATCTGAACTGACCTTTTAAAACAAGTCACACAATAACACAAACAAACTACTGTGTAACAGACAACTGTGTTCTGCAGGGTAAATTACAGATTTTGCCAAAGGAGTCTGGTTGGTTTGGAGAGGCTGATATCTGACTTATGTAAACGTGGTTTCCCATCGAAACAAGCTTACTAACGACAAAGCAATGAAAATGTTTTAAATATAGCATACACTTAAAGCAATGTTGTTTTTTGGTGGCTAAAATACATATTGCTCCTAACCCTCCACCACCACAGCTATATATTGCTTAGTTTCTGTGCTGGTCAGTTAGCTTCTGCTTCTTCAAACTGGGAGCCCGTCAACCGCCATCTACTGTAGGCAACTATCGGTAAGTACCTCATACATATACTTCAAATAATCCAGACTATCCTTTTAAAACAGTAACACCAACACACAAACGCAGTCCAAGTGGACATCAGTGAAGCACAGGCACCTGCCAATCCACTAAACAACACAAAGAGGGCGAGAGGCATGTTGGATTCACACTCTGAACACAATTGGCCTGAATCAGACATGTCCAAACTATTCCATGAAGGGGCCATGTGGCTGTGAGTTTTCATTGCTACCAAGCACACAAGCACACAAGGCTCGACTCATTGAATCAACTCAGTCTTCAAACAGCTGATTATTCGAGTCTCGTGTGCTGTTGGCTGGTTGGAGCGAAAACTTGCAGCCACTCTGCCCTTTGTGGAATAGTTTGGACATGCCTGGCCTGAACGAAGAACTGAATTTGTTTTGTTTCCTCTAATGTTTCACATTTGATGGATGTTTGTACTTTCTGTATTTTTATCTTTTTAACTTTAAGTGAGGTCTGTGTTCTTTGGTTTCTGACATGGAGTTAGAACTGTGGGACATGGACACTGACTGCGACACTCCTGCAGAATGCTATCTAACAAGCTAGCTCATGATTGATGTAGACTAGCTAGGTAGAATTTCACTAACATTTAACATTAGCCTGCAAATGTAACTAGTTGTAGATTAGCTAGATAGTTACACAGCATTTTGCCAACATTTGCTAACCTAAAATGTGACTTTATGTTGCTTTTACAGCTCTCCCAGTGACATTTTTTAACCAACTTCAAAATGTGGATTTCTTGCTGCCCTAGTACCTGGATAGAAGCACTCAGTATCATAAAAAATTGTATTCTACAAAATAGTAATAACATTGAGAGAGGCATGTAATGTCAGGGTTCTGGGTCATGTACTCATGTGCGGTCTTCTTTGATATATCCTTCCTTTTCCCTGTTTCAGTTGTAAGTACTTCTTAGATAGAAAAATGTTTCATTCAGAGAAGAAAGAAGAACAAGCAGGGAGAACATCAAATCTCAAACCCACGAAGAACACAATCACTTAATGTCTTTGCTCTTGTGATGCTAATGTCTTGCTGTCATGTCACCTGCTTTAAACCAGAACAGAAAAAAAAAAGCCTTGAGGGGACTGAGATCACTGCCTCCTTTTTGTGTATGTCCCTGTGGTATTAAAGGCTGATGCTTGTGCATGATGTCATTGATTGTAGACCATCCAATATGGGTCCTGCTGGGAAGCTCGAGCTCCCACTGTGACTGTTACGGCCATGTAATGCAAGACTAGGTGATGTCATTGCAAGAGCACAGGGACCATAGAGGGAAAAATGACTGGGTGACATAATGGCTCATAATACAGCCAGACAAATTAATATGGGATATGTGATAGGGGAGAAACGGGCTTCATTATTTTGTGTATTTAAAACTGGAGGAGGCAATTTATTTTTAACATCACTGGGCAAAAGTCCCATAATAACCTTTAATAATGCAATTCAAGTGGTCGGAGAGAAAACTAGAGTCCTGGTCCTCCTTTTGGCTCTATTTTCAGGCTTTAAATCTAGCCTCTGATGGGATATTTTGGCCCATCACAGGTCAGTAGTATAGTTGATTGTTGAGTCTCACCTCCGAAACATCAGTACTTCATGACCAGGTAATGAGACTCAACAGCCACTATCTTTTATCAGGATTGGTTTAATTGTTTTACATGACTGTATGCCAATATACCAAAAAGAATGAGTCTTGCAAATTTGCAAGTAAATTTCAGAAACATAATCCTACGGATGTTCCCCACTTCCTGGGGTTAAGTGTAGGCTGCACATGATAACTGTAAACGCTAGAATGCTTAAATCTTGTTGACAGGATTTTTTGGATAATAAATAATAATCTGTATTTCCACTTGTTGACTCTGCAGGAAGAATAGCTGCAACAATTAGTTCATTAATTATTAGCCGTTAACCACTAAATTAATCACCAACTTTTTTGAGAATTGACCCTTGCTTAGCCCCGCCCCTTTTTGCTTTGAGCTCCTTTAATTGGAGGAATTGGGAAAGCTGGGTAAGCTTTGTCAACTTTCGTATCTAATTTGCATCAATCATTAGCTAGCCAGTTAGCTAGTGTTTCGCTTGGTAGCAAAACTTTAGCTAGCTGACTAGCAAGCTGATCTACATTAAATCTTAGTTAGCTAGTTACATCTGACAGCTAATTTCAGCAAACTAGCTAGCTAACTATTGATGTAAATTAGGTAGGTAGTTAGATGGCATTTTGCAAACATGGGCAAATTTAAGATGCGACTAAGTCACTTTTATGGGTCTCACAGCAATGTATTTTAATGACCTTCAAACTTTGGTTTTCTGTTTTTGTTTTTGTTTTGTTTTTTAACACAGAAGAGCCTGGCACATTGCATATGCAGGAAACAGGAAAGGAGAAAGACAACTGCAACTATGATCAATATTTTTCACCATTTTCTGACATTTTATGAACCAAACAGTTATTTGTGGGAATGATCACCACATTAATCGAAAATGAAAATAATCGTTAGTTGCAGTCCTAATGGGACGTGAAGCAAGGAAGCAACTATTCAAAGTGACTTACAGCAACTTCACTGAAAACTTTAGCCAAAATATGATATATTTGTGTCTTGTTATGTTTGTAGTGAATGAAACTGGCAAGGCTTTTCTTTGTTCAAGCTGATATTAATCTGCTGGCCTTCAGTGAGTTTATCCTGCCATGACTCCGCTGTGGAAGACCTGTGTCTATTTATTTATGTATACTTGTGTGAACAGAGACTGCCCACTTTATCTATTTTTGAAGCCTTGACATTTTTAGCCAGTAGGCACACTAAAAAGCAAGCATTTTGTAGATGGTACCTTTGTGCTTGCATGCCAAAATACATAAGGGTACTAAAGGGTTAGATCTGAATTGAAGTTGCGTTGTATGAGGTACCTTATTACCTACACTAGATGGCGATCGGCACACCTCTGTTTTGGAGAAGTAGCAGGAATCTCAGTGTAGGGAAGCCAAGCATATTTTTTAACAACAAAAAGTTCTACAACCAAAAAAATAAACATCAATTTATTTAGAATAATTTTACCACCTTACTTTGCCATCAGACAGTCTTTTGCACTGGGAAACTCTCCAAATCCACCAGACTCCTTGAGGAAAAACAGCAATTTTACCTCTGAAAGCACACTCTTTGCTGGTACTCTGTGCTTCACTGACTATGGTACTTCGGTACTTCAAATAATGACAAACTATCCGCTTTAGGGCAAAAAAACGAGTGAGTGCTTTCAGGGAAATGAGGGAAACTCTGGGTATTCAGTTTCAGAAAGAGTTAACCTTGGCTTACTCTGGTTTGAAAAAGGATTTTTATTTATTTTATTTTATTTTTTACATCACTTTAAAAATGAGGTACTGGCAGAAGCTCCTCCAGTCTGATGAAGAATCAGATGTAGAACTGAGTTTGTCAGATCACATATTCAAGGTCAAGAAGCCTGAAAGAAGCCTCATCACTTTCTGAGTCCTTTGCCAAACATTTTGACCAACATTGAAGAACAGCTGAAGTCACTGAGTGATGGTCAGATGAATACAAGTGAGCAGGGATGAGAGCAGCTGTGAACAGTATTGTATTTGGGTTTTCTTTTTTGAAACAATCATGACAAATCTATGCACACAGTCACAATGAATTCCTCCGATGAAAGAAATAGAAAGTTTATTGGAATTCGCTTTTTCACTATACCTCTCAGACAAACCAAATCAACCGCAGTTACTTTGTCTACCGAACCAAAAAAAAAAGGGACTTTTTATTGAAAAGCTGCTAGCGTGATAAAAAACAAAAAGGCCTTAAAGCAACAAAAACCAAATAAAACCTGAAAACATTTTCTTTCATCTCGACCCTCGGGGAAATACTGCTTGCAGTAGAACAGAGCGAGGTTTTTCGAATCTCTGAGAAAAAATAGGGCATGAAATCTCAATTAGATGTGTCAAGATCCTGGGAAATTTCAATGCTTTTTTCTTTTTTCTTTTTTACACACACTTGTCTCTGGGAGACACTGAAGAGCGCTTGACCACCCGGAGCCTCATTCTCCCCCTGAAATAGCCTGGTCTAAATAGTCTGATTGGAGAGCGGGATGGACAGCGTGGGCCTGTCTCTTTTGGGGGGGGGAGCAGGTGCAGGGGGAGACGACGATCGATTTAGGCTGTCCGCAGATAAAATAAGAAATCAAGGGGGTTTTATGTGGCACCACTCCCTGGCAAACCTTCACAGAGTCCAGGAGATTAGAAAGCGAAGTTCCCAGAAAACAAACAAAGAGCATCATTAAACAACGGCTCGAGACTGCTCACACTTTGTCTCTTAAGTGCAATTTGATCTTTGGCTCCCTTTTAAATCCAAACGTCTGAGAAGAAGAAGAAGAAGAAGAAGAAGAAGAAGAAGAAGAAGAAGAAGAAGAGGGGGTTTCGCTCTTGTCTGATTGAAAGCCAATTGTATCTGCTTTCAGCCTCTGGCACAAGTCTTTACACGAGAAACACACTGACTGGAAAATAAGCTCTTTGATTAGCAGCGGTTTCTCCTCTGTGTCTGCCGTATTTATTCCGTTTTTCTGCGGTGCGTGCTCATTATAACGCCATTAGAACAGCAACGCTTTAGCATATTGTGTTTTAATTGATGACACAGGCCTGCGTTGCTTCATCAAGAGCATCATAGTGCACACAACACTGAAGACACAGGGGTCAAACTGTGACCAAAGGAAAGTTAGTCATGAGCTCATTTATTTCAGATTAGTGCATTTCTTTCAGCTTCTTTTTTTTTTAATAGAGCACAAACCTTTAAAAGGCTATTCATTTGCAGCTAACAAAACAACAAGGTCCATTTACAATCCGTGCTTTTAAACCTCACATTTACCTGCCACACACCACACACACAACCCTCGTATCATTTCACCCACTAATCAATTACAGTATAAAAATCAATACAGGAAAATGAGCCACACGTCAGAGCTCAGAGGGTGTTTCACTTTGGTTTCATTATAGGGCTTAAAAACATGAAAACCCCCATTGTAGCGCAGGTACATGCATGATCAGTTGTGGTTATTGTCAGCCAAAATCTATTTCCACCTTGGCCTGCTATTGTTGAGGTGGTTTTTTTTGTCATTGCCATGTAAAAAGCCTGATACTGTAGCTCCAAAATGTCAGCTTTTCAAAAACAAACAAACAAAAAATACCATTTTGTCTTCTTAATATAAAACCCACAGATTTATCCATGTACTTCTGAAAGAACCCAGGAGTGGAAAGTAATGTACATGTACATGTTCTCAAATACTTAAATACACATATTAAACATTTTTCTTTACACTTGTACTGCACTACATTTTAAAGGGAGATGTAGTTTTTACTAGATTTGTCTCAGAGCTTTACAGTCAGAGTGCCTGTCCTAACCCCTACAACGGTCACAGGACATGTGTACTATAACAAGAAGGCAAGCCTGCTGAGGCAGTGTGAGCCTCTGGGGCAATGATCTGCTGCAAAACCTCGGGCCCTGGCATCAATGAGGCTATTACCCAACTTTACCCCCGCATGGAAACGGTATTCTCTAACAGCAGTGGCCTCTTTCAACAAGATAATGCACCCTGCCATCGCAAAAATTGTTCAGGAATGTTTAGAGAAACATGACAAAGAGTTCAACGTGTTGACTTGGCCTCAAAAATTCCCAGATCTCAATCTGATCGAGTATCTGTGTCCGATCCATGGAGGCCCCACCATGCAGTATCTGCTGCGAACGTCTTGATGCCACACGGACACAATCAGAGGTCTTCTGGAGTCCTTGCCTCAGTGGGTCAGATTTTTTTTCGGCAGCAT
>JAJHUR010092275.1:4057-40753 GCA_027495735.1 Lutjanus campechanus
CACACACACACACACACACACACACACACACACACACACACACATCCACACACACACACACAAACACATAAACAGGCATATTTATCCTGCTCGAACTCGCTAATTGCATGTGTCTAATAACCTGGTGCAGATAGAAAACAGAGCCGTGCTCTCTCTCATCTCTCTGTGGACAGAGTCCAGACGTGAGGCAACTGCAGAAGCCAGGGATATGAAAAGGCAGCAAGAGATTGGAGGAGAGCAGACATAGATGTGTGTGTGTGTGTCTGTGTGTGCATGTGTGTGTTCATGTGTGTGTGTGTTCGTCCTCTAGTCTTTGTTTGATCTTTCTATCCGGGCCCGAAATGCTGCAGCAGCGCACCAGGAATAATAACTTCCCCAACCTGTGTGTGTATGCACCCACACACATGCATGCATGCACACAATCAGACTGGGTATATCAACACACAGGCACACACAGAAACACACAGACACACACACACACACACACACACACACACACACACACACACTCATACGCGTTGCTGACAACAGTCTTTATGTCTACACTCTTAGAAATATGGGTTCCAAAAGGGTTCTTCCTGAAGGGATGTGGTTCTACTACCTTTTTTGAAGAAAGGGTTTGTCAAAGGTTCTTTGTAAGACTGAGTTCCATTAAGAACCATTTTTATCCTATGCACATTTTTTTTGGAAGAAAGAGTTCTTTAAATCCTTCGAGAACTCTTTTGCCAAGGGTTCTTTGTACCATAACAGTTAAGGGTTCACTGTAGAACCCCGTGGTTGGGTACTAGATAAGAGATTCTGGATAGAACCCCCAAAGAGAGTTATTTGCGGAATCATTACACCATAGAAGGGTTCTCCTTTAGAACCTTTCATAAGAGATTCTAGGTGACACCTTTCACCGATGGTTCCAGGTATAACCTTTTATGCTGGAACCAAAACATGTTCTTCATACGGGGACATCTTCTTCATCTGAAGAACCCTTTATGGTTCTAATTAACACCTTTACTTCTCAGAGCGTATATGCTTGTGCACACACACGTATGCAATCACTGATGCGTGAGCCATCTCCTGTGTATCATCAGGACCGGGTGGAGAGGACGGAGGGGGGTGAGAAGAAAAAGAAAGTGATGAAAGGTGGCAGGGGGTAAGGAGTGGAGATGAAAGCATGAGGGGGGAGGAGGAGGGGAAGGGGGGTGGGGGGGGTATGAGGGTAAAAGGGCAAAGGAGAGATATGAGAGGGAGAAGGGGAAGAGAGAGAAACAAAGGGGAGAGGATGAGCTGAATTGGGTTGAGGAAAAGAGGAAAGGACAGATGTGCTGACTGCTGATTGGATGGAAAACAAGAGGAAAGACACACACACACACACACACACACACACACACACACACACACACACACACACACACACACACACACACACACACACACACACACACACAGACAGAGAGGGAGCCTGTCACCTCCAGTCAGCGGCTATTAGCGGCAGCAGCAGCTCCGAGACACCATCCCTCATTCTGCTCTGGCAGCACTGGCACAATTAGACACACACACATGCACACACCTTCATGCACACGCTCTTCCATCCGTCTTTTTCCTTCATATGTGTGTGTGTGTGGGGGGCTGAGACTAATTGAGTGTGTGCGTGCGTCAGGCTGTGTCTGAGCTCAATGTTGTTCTCTGTCTGCTGTATGTGTGTGTGTGTGTGTGTGTGTGTGTGTGTGTGTGTAATAGAGAGACTTAGAGAAAGAGCGAATGTCCTTGTGTTTGATCTGCTTGTGCGCGTGCATGTGTGTGTGTGTGTGTGTGTGTGTGTGTGTGTGTGTGTGTGTGTGTGTGCCACTGAGGGCCCTGTGCCCAGGCCTGAGAGTGAGTGATAGAGTCCATGCCAGCTTGAGCTGCATGCCACAGTCTCCACGCCTGCACCCGTGTCCTGCCACTGCCAGCGCCACCCTCCTCCTCCCTCGTCTCCGTCTCTCCTCTCTCTCTGTATCAGTCTGTTGGCCTCCTCCTCCTCCTCCTCCTCCTCCTCCTCCTCCTCTCATGCTTTTTCAGTTTTTTATCTCTCTGCTCACGCTCTTTCCCCATCTCTCTTTTTCTCTGTTTTGGCTAAATTGCTCCGTCTTTAGCTCTGTCTCCCCAGCGTACTAAACTGTTTTTTTTTTTGACCACTCCGCCCAGCCCTCTCATCTTCCTCTCATCCTTTTAGCAGCTGAAGCTCCACCTGCTCCACCTTCTCCCTCTAATTTCTCACATCTCTGTTGTCTGTTGCCTGTTCATCTTATTGAACACACATTCATCACGATATGTCTTTTTTCATTGTTTCACCTACACACCCCTTTTATCCTTCACCTCAGCATAAACCTTTTTCCTATCCTCCTTTCATCTCCTCTCCTCCCTCCTCCTCCTCTGGGCAGTGGATGACAGCAGCCACATGTCCCCCCTCTGTCTTGAGAATGAACACACCCCCCTTTGGGTTGAAAACATGTGCTGTACAAGTGGCCAGTGTGCATCTGTATCACACACTTGATGACAGGTTAGTTAATGATGTTGCTGAGTGAATGACGTGTGCCGATTGTGCCTGTAGATCGAAGTGAATCAGAGAAGAGTCTTTGTGATGGTGTAACTTAAGTTTTTACTGTGAAAAAATACAACCCTACCATAAAAGATGTGCTTTTAGAATAAAGTTTGGTTCAACAATATCAAAACCATAAAATAATGATATAAAAAGTGACAGATGTGTAAAATACAATACAGGAAGATTCAGTAACGTAGTTGTGTATGTTTGTACATGTTTGTTAACTTTGATGGAGGCAGACTGAAAGTACCACTGTTTCAATCATTTCTTCTTTGTAACGATGCTGATCGTTGACTGGCAAAGACATAATTGCTCACCTGACTGGCCAGTGGATTTGAGCTCCTGATAGCTAAGCAGCAATACAGTTTCCTTATTTTATGCATTTGAACTGGCAGTATTCACTGCCAGTCAAATAAGTGTGGCTGTTTTCACTCAAAAAGTGGTGGCGGCATGACACAGGAGCAAAGAACTCGGATGGATTGTTCTCATCCCTTCCACCAAATCGGTGCCATTTGCATGTTGTGACTTTTCAAAATTGAGCGTCATTCTTTATCTTTTTTCAGATCTGTTTCTAATAACACATGTTTAACTACTCATAATGTGTAATAGTCAATCTCAGGCCATTTTATTTATTTCTACAATGTTTCTAAACAGAACGTTGTGCATTTTGCGTAACAGACTGCGTTGTTAGCATAGGATTTACTTTTGGTCTTCCCATAACCTCAAATGGTGCTCTTTCTTGCCGATCATATGACGAGTAGAATATCCCAAATTTTTAAGTATTTAAATTGGAAACTAAATCACATGATAATACAAGAAAGTCAGATTTCTGAAGGATTCTGTTCATTTTATTTATGTTAAACTGTAGGGTTAAAGAGTGGGGACAGGCTAAAATCCTACTTTTTCAGTGCTCTTGGTATTTTTTATTAATGTTTTAAACGATGCATCTTCAAATTGCAATTAGGACAAAGTGCAGGACCCTTTGCTTCATAATGTAATGTATTATACAGACACTTTTCATGCATATTTATGCATGTAATGTCCTGGGGACGGAAAAGGCACCTATTCTCAGTCTATTATTTATTTCCACATGGTGCCACTAGTGGCAGCTGTTTCCCTTTTTCCTGTCCATTCATAACCCCTCTTCACCACTCCGTCTACCCCCCCTCTTTTTTTTTTTTTTTTTCCTCTTTCAATCTCAGAGACATCTCTATTCAGGGCTCTCTATCCCTCTCATCAGAGTCCTCATTATCCAACTCCCTTCCACCACTCTCCTCCTCTTCTTCCTGCCTTCCCTCTTCCCTCTCCTCCCCGTCTCCTCCATCACCTGCTTCTCAGCGGTGTTTCTTCTAATTTCCATACAGCCCAGCAGCCTGCAGGCCTCAGTGGCTCATATCTTCACCTACCGAGGGGGGGAACACACGCACACACACACACACACACACACACACACACACACACACACACACACACACACACACACACTCACATACACAGGTTTGAAAGCATACACACCTTCAAACACTGTACACTCTGACATCCAGAAACATACAGGTTAAGGCAGATAAGCACATGAAGAATTTATGTGTTTGCTCTTTCTGATACAAACACACCATCCAGGCTATAATGAGATTTTGCCCCCACTGTATTCTTCTCTCCATCTTCTGAGAAATATCTCCGCAAATTTGCTTACAATGACTATTTATATTTGCAATAAAAACCATTTTAGTTGCAAATTAGGCTCTGCTAAGTCCTTAAAACCATTTGCTGCTTTCATTTATCCACTCTTTCCAGTTTTGGCACTGCGTGTACTGTATTTCAGCACCGTTTCATGCACACAGAGAGCTATTAATTGAGTGAACGAGGCCTATTCTCTCGCAGCCTCCCCTGCACAGCTAGTGAGACAGAGCTGAGGGATCTGCTGAAGTGCAGAGGCTGATAAAAATTAGAGCTCGCTGGATAGATGGGCTTTGGGCTGCTGACCGCTGCCTTTTCTAGGCCAGTTAGCCGGGGGAGAGCTCATTAAGCTTAGCTGGAGGTGGAGGTGGTCTGCCTTGTTAGCATGTGCGTGTGTGTGTGTCTCTAATATGTTGTCTCTGTGTATGTTTGATCATTTCTGCTACAGTTTTGTGTGGCTGTGTGTTTGCGGGCTTATTTTTATGTGTAAGCAGCGTTGTATGCTGCCTACAGAGCAGAGCAATGTTGCACAAGGCGCACAGCAAGAGAAAGAAGAAAACTCGGGAGGAGAAACCCTGCTTATTAGGCCACCACTGACTATGTGTATGATTCATGGCGAGCGACAGAGAGACAAAGACATGAAGTGAAAGTGTGAGAGAGAAACAGGGAGATGGATTGAGCAGTGAACTAGGGCGGCGCAGGATCAGGCAGCTTGCAGGATGGCTGTTTGCTGTCCTGAGGGAAAGGCCTAGCTTGTTATTTTAAGGAGGGTGACTCTGGCGTCCACCTCTCATAGAAAAAATAAGGACACACACACACACACACACACACACACACACACACACACACACACACATACATACACACTCCTACACAAGTTGTCTTTGTGCAAATGAAGCTGACAGCACATGGCGCACCAGCTATCACAGAGGCCTATCTGTCTGAGGTAATGGGCGAGCTTCAATGCCGCCGTGTGTGTTCACCTCATCTTATCAAAATGTCGACGATGAGGCTGGTATGCAGAGCCCAATGGGATTATGTAGTTGGATACAAAAAAGAGGTAACTGTAGTCCATTACAGTTACAGAAAAAAGATGTAATCACATTACAGATATATTTAGTAAAAATGGGTCTTGAATATTGTAAAACCATAACTACAGCTGCCAATTCATTATCATGGCCTCGAGTGAAAAAATGTTTTAAATGGGTGAAAATCTTTCTTTTCTCTGAAAAGTGGAACAACATCACAGTACACAGAAAACTAGTTAGCTAACTAACCTGCCAATACTATGACAACAACTGGCACTGAACAGTATTTTGGGGCTGTAGGTGGTGATGCTGGTCATCAGGATTGTGTGTGGGTAAAAACACAGGCCTCAGACTGGAATAAGTTTGTGATACTTGGATCAGCTTTCTGACTACATTTTTAAATAGGTAATACATAATTGTATCAGAATACATTTTGTGTTTGGTTGTTAAATCAATAATAATGCGAGACCTTTTTCAAACTGATCAGATGTTTTGGATATAAAGTCTGAATCTGCAATTTAACTAACTTAGCTCTCAGACAGGGCTGCGCAGTTAATTTAAATATTATCAAAATATAGCTAACTGCAAATCGCAGAAGCTGCAATTTTTGATGTGAGACAAAACAGTAAGGCCAGACCAATACTAGATTTTTGGGGCTGGATTTTTGATTTTTCTGATATCCATTATCAGCTAATATTCTTAGGTTGCTTGATTAATTTGTCGATTATTGATTAGTTGTTTGGTCTTTAAAGTGTCAGAAGACTGATGAAACAAAGTCCAAGAAGACGCCCTTAAATGTCTTGTTTTGCCCACAACCCAGAATTAGAACTGATATATCATCTGGGCTCTATAAAACAGCATTATAATGAAGTCCTGTAGTGCTGCAGAGATGTCCTGGACTTGTTCTCCAGATGCAAGAAAACATGTTTGTCACATCATCATGATTTTAGTTAGTTAGTTTTGTTTTTCGGTGAAAAAACTGCGATGCAAAAATGATCATTCCCACTAATCATGAATCATATTGCAATCACAATATCTGTCAAAATTATTGTGAAATAATTTATTATCGTGCAGCCCTTCCGTTATGAAGTAAAGCTATAAGTTAATGATTCGCTCTGAAGTGTAGTGAAGTGTTGAAATATAAAATGGAAATACTGAAAATTGTTCATAAACCTGCAAAACCTTTGGGCACATACATGACCCCATCTGGTGCGCTCAAAAAATAAAAAAGTGCGAAAACAGTCCTATGCGTGCAGTTTCATAAACATGTAAGCAGCCTGCGTGCTTTTGTGGGGGCGTCTACATATGATGATGTGTGTGTACTCGCATGTGTGTGTGTGCGTGAGGGAGTCGTGCAGCCTTGTGACTTAGCGTCTGTGACATTTGACATACTACAGTGCCTGCAGTGTCTGCTCTACGGGACTGGGGCTGCTCTCTGCTAACATGGCAGCACGCCTCGGCTTGCACTCGTCGCATCGCATCTCATCACATCATAAGTCATCATGTTGCGTTCCCTCGCTCTTATTCTGATATTTCTTCTCATTGCTTCCTCTCATTGTCTTCTTGTTCTTATTTTTTTCCCTGCCTCTCCAGCCAGGTATTCCTTCATACTTCTGTCTCATTCACTTTGTCTCTAATGCTTCTGTTTCTTTCCATTGCTTTCATTTTCTCATTCTCCCTCTGCACTGCTCTTTATCTGAGCCTCTGACTCCCCCTTTCCCCCTCCATCTCATTTCCTCTCTGTCTTTTTGTTTTTTCCCAACTTTTTCTCATTCTCCTCTCATTTCCTTTCCCCCTTCTCTGTCTGTCATCCAGCATGCTGTGTCTCCCTCTCACTTTTGTCTGTTTCTATCATCAAATTCCCCCCTTTTCTGTTTCTCTTACTCCTGTTTTCTTCAGCTGGTGCCCAGCTCACACCAGGTCAATTAGGCGGCATCAATCCACTCCTGTTGGCTCAATAAGACAGAGCAGGTAAGCTGGAGTTCTATTAAGCAGGTGTGTGTGTGTGTGTGTGTGTGTGTGTGTGTGTGTGTGTGCAGGTTTGTTTACAAAGAAAGCTGTGGAAGGCTCAGTTTATGAGTCCTGGTGTGTCTGCGTGCGTGCATTCAGTTGCATCCACGCACACACACCAAACACACACTCGCATGCTGACAAACACCCATGTACACACAGTAAACACGCACACATACACATCTGCTCTGCGAGAGGGCCCCGCCGTGCACGCTCCCTCGGCCAACAGATAAACAAGTGTGCTCGCATCTCCCAGGAGGTAACCATGGCAACCGTCTCTCCCTCTCTCTCTCTCTGTGTCTCACCCACTCTATCTCTCTCTCCCTCTCTCTCTGACTGAGCTGCCTGGTTGGCTGGCTGTCCTGGAGGGAAGACAATAGCAGGTTTCAAGGCCAATGTCACTTTTTCCTCCCTCCCTCCTCCCCTCCTCTCCCCTCCCTTCCCCTCCCTCCTCTCCCTCCTCTCCCTCCTTGCCAAACAAGGAAAGCGAGAGAGAAAAAAACCCCAAAACAGCTTCCTGTATTGATAAATGTGATGTCACAGGTGGGGCGGCAGCCACGCAGAGCAGCGCGGGGGAAACATTAAAAACAACGATGGATTCGGTGAAATTTTTGCAATCCCCCTCCATTCCGCCCCTTGTCCCCCACATGCCTCCCCCCTCTCTCCCTCTTTTTGTATAATGTGGACAATTGCCTTCTTCCCTTTGTAGGGCGCGAGAGGAAGAGGGGATTTCATGCAGGCTAACTAAGCCCCTAATCCTCTGTTTCATGCCGCCGCTCTCTCTGTCTCTCTTACTCGCTGTTTATGTGTGTATGTGTGTGTGTGTATATATATATATATATATATATATATATATACATATATATATATATACACATGTATACCTAAATATTACCAGACAAATATTAATACATTACTGTGACTAAATTAAAGTATTAGCAGCATTTTAATGTTGCTAATGAAAGCTAATTTTAAAGGCATGATATGCAACTTTTTCCTGAAATAAACAATGCAGATCCATATAAACATGATCCCTCTCAATAATCATTTCTGACCCACTAGAAGTGTGCAGTGGTGTCTGTATCTGTGGAGATCCTGCACTCTGCCTGTACTTCCTTATTTTCTCATCTTTTCGCTGTGTTTGGGACATTTCACCAATCCAAATTGTTATTTTTTGATGTCCTGGGAATGAGACTAAACAATCAACCATCTTTCTGGTGCATTTATTAACAACTCAGACAAATCTGTCTGATTCTATCTTTAACTGTTTTATATAGTACCCCATAATTGTTCTTAAACCTGCAAAATCTTGTTGAACACCTGGGTGCAGCAGAAATAAGTTGTAAACACAATGACTGAGAAAGATATCATCATAAAGCTGATACGGCAAACTTGTTGGCATGCAGCATGTTTTAAAGCATCCCAGAAGCAGATCTCCGCTATACTCCACATCAAATACGTGCCCAGACTATTTTAGGAAGTTGTATCAAGCTGCACTGGGCAGATCGAGCCAGGCAGGAAGTCAGACACAGGAATAGCATAGCAAATCTGGTCAGTTTTCAAAATAAAACACTATGTGCAGACTCGATCGTAAAAGCTGAGAAAAAAATAAACCATTTAACTATGTGATCTACTTTACCCATGGTAAAATGATCAAATCAACAAAACTTGAGCAAGTCAACAAAATCATGCTTTGCTTCTGAAACGCTCCTGGTGGGGTATGGAGAGCAGAAGACTGGTAAAAAACAACAACAAAAAAAAACAAAAAAAAACGTGCCTGATGGAATTAAGATATTATTCTAATATTCACTCTCTATTAGCTCTGTTTTTGTCTCCACAAAATCCTGAGGGAAATATCTGACTCTATAGCTGCTAAATGCTTCATTATTTTCACTTGTCTCTACAATATCTGTGTCTGGTGTTTGGTGCTGAGCAGATAGCATACAGTGGAGTTTTTGGAGCTTTATTTTGCTGAAACCAGCTGTCTGCTACTGCTGAAAGCAGTGTGAATAAAGCAAAACAATACAATTGGAAACCGTGAAACCAAATCAATGTGCTGAATAAAAAAAAATGCTATAAAGCGCTGTGGCTTCTGTGAACCTATAAATAGGTCCACCTAAAAAACCTTCAATTTAAGTGTTTGTTATATCTAAAATATTGTCACCACTTTACCTTGCCAGCAGATAGCCTTTTCTTATGAAACTGCTGTTACATAAGGTTTTCTCTCCAAGCCAACCAAACTCCATAGGCGAAATCAGTAATTTACCCGGCAGAAGACTTGTTCTACTATTTGTTTGTTTGTTTGTGTCACTTTGGTGAATCCAAGCTATCATTTTAAAACACCAAAGTCACACAATAGACACACAACAGATTGAGGTAACTCCCATTCTGACATGTAAAATTGCTGACTTAACCTATGAGGTTTGGTTGGTTTGGACCGAGCGATATTTGGATGATATAATAAGAATATGATAAGAGTCATGTGATGTTCCTGTGGATTAGCCTTTTACATACAAGCAGTCATTTGATCCTTTGTTAACATAAAAAATATTGATTACAGCAACTTTAAATACATTAGCCTACTTAAGTAAATGCAGTTTACACCATTAGCAAGGTGGAGTGGCTAAAAGTAGACATGAGAGAGTCCATTACTGCAATGCTCCTCCTCCGTGTCTCCCTGTCTCTTCCTCACCTGTTCTGAATGACGGCAAAAGCCTCCGACAATCATTCTGTCCTGAATGTGTGCGAGGAGGAGAGAGGAGCTGTCAGCCACTCTGGCTAACCATCTAATAGGTTGCCATACTGAACTGACATTTGAAGGCTACGGGAGCATTAGTCCTGAAATGAAAAAGAGAGATGAGAGAGACAGAGAGAGGAAGAGAGACCGGGGGAGAGAGATCGGATATGCAGCGAGCGTGCTGTGGAGTCGGCAGCCCTTATCAATGCATCTGTCTATCCATCCGCACCACACGGCCTCATCTCCTCTATGATCTCCACCCACCCCAGTCCTCCGCCTCCTCGCGCCATCCCTCACCCTCTCGCTCTATCTCGCCGGGAAGGACAGAGATGAAAGGAGAAGAAGAAATACAGTCGGGGGCGAAGCCAGGGAGGGCTGAGTGAGCGCATGAGACAGGGGAGGAGGGTGAGAGGAACAGAGCAAAGGGATAAGAGCCAAGGACAGAGAGAAAGAGAGAATCTTAGATGTTTAATTTACGCTCTCTCCTGCTGCAGACAGATGTGTGAGATTGGAGAAAGACAGACAACTAGACAGAGATAAACAGACAGCGAGATGGACAAGTAGACGGTCGGATACATAGACAGACATGCAGATAGACAGCCACACAGACAGGCAAATAGACGGAAAATAGGCAGGCCGTCTAATGTCTCTTTCTCTCTGACAGCAGTGATCGAGGCACTTTTTACCAAGTGAAGCGACACCAAAGATTTGCACCTCTCACAGTCCCTTTACCCTCAATTTAGCTTTTGTCATTTGTCAATTCTCTCCTTTCCCAAGCCCCCTTTTCACAGTTCCCATTTCCATCTATTGTGAACCATCAAAGGTAATTTATTTTAAATTACTGCACTGCTGTGAACTTAAGTAAAACTGCATTGCTGCGTCGGTTTCGTCCGGTTTGAAGCGCTGTACGACATCTGGAGCTGGATGAAAACTGCTCAAATCAGTCAGCAGACACCAGAGGAGGAAACAATGTGCTGTTCAATGCTACTGACTTTGTTGGTTCTCATGACAACAGATTCAACAACATGCTTATCAGTAACAACACAGGGATTCATCTCTAAAGCTGGATCATAGGGTCCATGGACTGGTAGATTATTGATGTCCAAAAGAAGAAAATTCCACATTTGGTAATAATCACAATACCACATTTAGAGCTGCATGACAATCTGAGATGATAGTTCTAGTTCTAACACTGCAGTTCTAGCAGACAGTAGTGTTGTGAGACCAGTCTTGGTCTCAAGACCTTCTTTTGAAAGTCTTGGTCTCAATCTTTACTCAGTCTCATCTGTGACAAAGAAGATTCATTTCAAGGCCAGTCAAGACCACAACTATGCAGATAGCACTGACCTGCCTGTACGCTGTCTGATTTATTTGTTAACATCATTGCTGTGATATGTCAGCTCAGCTATAAATGCTACACATTGTAGTACTATTCCTTCACTTAGCTGAGAGAGCCTGAGATGTGACAGCACTGGGTCTTGACTCGGTCTCGCCCTGCCTTGGTCTTGGTCATGCCTTGGTCTCAGCCCCTCGAAGTCTTGTCTCTTGACTTGGTCTCGGTTTAGGTGGTCTTGACTGCTTAAGGGTGTTTTCAAACTTATAATTTGTTTTCTCTGGTGCAAATCTGTGGATGAATTGGATTGGTAAACTTATTGAATTTTCCCCTTGGTTTGGTTTTAATTCCCACAAATAAGATTCAAATGAATCCAATACTAAAGGCCATGAGGGAATGTTCATTGGTTAGATGTTTCTTGGGCATGACTGAGAAAGTAAACACAGGAAGAAAGTCCTCTCTCCCCAAATATCAAAAAAGCAATACTTTATCGCTACCAAGTCAGACCTCAAATCATTGTCCGGTGAGCTGCTGGCAACTGTTTGCTCATTTGCATCCCAGTATGTGCAGCGCGCCTGGCATACAGGAGCTGTTCAGCTCAAAATCGCAGAGTATGTGCAGTTTAGTTTAGTTTGGTTTATTAGGATCCTCATTAGCTGCAGCAAACGCTGCCACTATTCTTCCTGCGGTCCAAACGTGCATAAAACTATACAATACATGCAGATAATACATACATGCAGCATTCAGACCTGCCCAAACAAATTGCATCCACCTGCGCTATTTAGTCCAACCCAACCGGACTAAATTGCACGTGTTTGCAATCTTTGAGCTCAACCTAGTCCTTTAAGCCTTAGACATTTTAAAATGTTGGTCTAGATGAAACAAGTCATTTTCCTGTGCTAGCGTTACGAAAAGTCCTTGAAGTGAACAAACGTCATGAAAAACATGTAGCTTATCTCATATGGATTAAAACAATATATTATTAGTAGTAGTATTTTTCCCCTGGCCATCCACACTCCCGGGCAGTCTCTCTCTGCCCCACAGTTTGAGAACCACTGCACTCCAGGACAACGCCTCTTCTCTTAAAAATCATATAGGAATAAAACGGCAATAATCCAAACCTTTTTTCTGACACATTCCCCACACATGTACACAAAACCAATATATTAGAACAAAAATATAAACAAGACCTTACCCAGAGTCAATTTTGTTTGCCAGTGTATGTGTGTCTGTGTTTGTGTGATATACCGACTGCCACTTACGCTGTAATTAATTGTCAATGATCGTCTTAGGAAGTGCATGCAGACCTTCATACAAACTCTAATTTCCCCTTTTCCACCTGCCCCGGGCTATAATAATTGGTCTCACTCACACATACACACACTTATCTACAGATCTGTGTGTGTGTGTGTGCGTGAGACTAGCATTGAGTGGCCAGACTGCATGGTTCGCAGACTCACGGGAGATTTTGATAATTAACTTTGTAATAAAGTAGAAAAGACCGAGTGCATGTATATATGTGTGGGTGTGTAACCCAACCAAGTGTGTCCGTGTCTCTGGTTTCACGTGCGTGTTCCTGTGACTGTGTTTGTCTAAGGTGGACTCTAAAAGTTAGCGGCAGAGTGTACGTGTGTGTGTAGACGCATCCAAATCTGTGCGTGAGACTGTGTGATTGTGTGTGGGGAGGTGATAAGCACCTGAGCCCTGAGGCAGCCTTCAGATTTCCCCTCACGTCCTCGGTGAAATCAGCCCAATCACTGCACTGTCATCTGCCTGCCACCAGAGAGAGGCCTGCGCTGCATACTGACAAGCTCATTTGCCTAGCAGTGTGCGCACACACGCACGCACACATATATATACATACATGTGCACAAGCTCTCACTCACATACTGTATACCCACAAGGCCTTCCACTTTCTCCCAAATTGAGCTCAAACAGAACCACTATGGTAGACATTTGTTGTTGTTTTTTTTGCAGGGGAGAGAAAATGTTTCCTTCTTGATTCATACCCAAATTGAAGTGTCATTGTTTATGAGAGGGATGGGGCCCGGCTGCCAGCTGAACACTTTAACCCCAACCGCATCATCAAATAACTTATTATTGTTCAGATAAATGCCCCTGCTTGTATGAGCTGCATTAATAATTAATCTGTTGAGGGAGGCAGAGAGAAAGCTTTGCATTGATTTTAAACAACTGCCTTCTTTCTGTTATTATTAAAGCTCCTAATACTTACAGGCCCTGAAAACCTTTTTTCCAATTAGCTTCTTACTATGAGCGATGAAGTTTGATCAGTTTTTGTCATTTCAGCAGGGAGGTTGATGCTCTTGTCTAATTGTTCTTTCTGTTTTTCACGGCTTTCAGGAGAAGAGAGCTCAGCTGGAAAGAGGCGATGCCAAACATTTCACTGCACCGATGAAGCAATCACACGAGAGGGCACAGCTATGATTATCTTCGTCCGAGTCACAACCGTTCTAAAATTCAATGCAACAGCACAACCTTGAGTGTGATATTGCTTTTATACAACAGTTTTACAAGTGCCATTTATTAGTTAACAGTAATGAACGTCAAGAGATTGACTCTGTCCCTGCATGTAGCTTTGGGGGCAAACTACATAGGCAATATCAGTCATTTTACTGTGTAGAAAACAGGAGCTAGTTTGTCTGTGTTATTGGTGTTTTGAAGGGATAGTTTGGAAACACCAAAGTCACACAACAACACAAACAAACTAACAGATCTAGGCAGCGGAAGACCAGCAAGAAGACTGTGTTCTGCGAGGTAAAATTACTTTGCTGATTTTGCAAATGGAGTTTGGTTGGTTTGGAGAAAACAATATATGGCTTGTATAACGGTGGCTAAAATACAAGTTGTTGGTGATCCTGTCCACAGCAGTACATCGCTTAGCTTCCGCCCTGGTACTCCTCGACTTCTCCTAACTCAGGTTGTGCCAGCTGGATTTTACTGTAGATAATATACTAATTATGGGTAAGTACCTCATGTAACATCAAATAATCCAAACTGTCACTTTAAAATACTTAAAATTTCAAACTAATCGGTCGGGAGCTTTAAAGAAACTCAGACAAATATATCAGTACATCATATGCTGCATGCACACTCCTTGTATGCACATAAATGCAGACCTAAAACCACAAACACAAACACTATAAACACATTCACATATTGCAGTAAACACAGACACTCCACTCGTATATGCACGCACACAGACAAACACAGATTGGTGTGACATCCTCGTGACCTAAAAATGTCCCCAAAGCAACATACAGGGACAGACAGTGGCACAGAGGGAGATGAGCGCATTAAAGACACACACAACACTGTTTGCTAAGACTGGAGCAGGATGTGTGCGTGTGTGTTTGTGTGTGAGTGTGTGTGTTTGCTCGTGTCAAGGAGTTCACTGGTGTGCATGTGCAAGAAGGAGAAAACACGGAGGATGTATTAATTCTGCATGTGTTTGTGTTCCCTGTGTGTCTCTGTGCATGCATGGTGGCAGAAGCCACACAGAGTGCTGTTCTCCTGTCAGAGCGATTAGAGGGCTGCACAAACATGGTGCGAGGGGAGAGAGAGAGAGAGGGAGAGGTGGAGGGTTAGGGCGGGAGAGCTTCAAAGAAAGTAAGGGAGGGACTCTTCACTGTAAAAATTAACTAGTTGTTTTAAAAAAAAGTTAGTGTCCAGCTGCCTTAAAATCTTAGGTTGACTGAATATGAAACGACAAGTTGAGGTAATTTTGCAATAATAATAAGCTACCAGGGCAACCTACAGGGCATCCTACAGGGCACCGTTAATCCCCATGGCAACCTCTCAGGCTAAAAAACCTACTGGACTACAATCAGTAAAGATCAGGTTGGAATGAGGGGTGAGGAAAGAGGGTAAAATCTCCTATGACTGAATATGTTACTTTAAAAATGAATGGTACTGATAAATATGTCTGGTTGCCTTAAAATTTTAAGTTGACAGAATTTGAAAAGACAGTTTTAGGTTATTTCGTAATGACTAAGAACAATAAGATTTTCTAGACGAATAAACTTTAATTCAGTTGTATCAGAGAAAACATGTTCAATAAGCTTCAGATATTGAGTTGAACTTTTTACTCACACTGATGAACATGACATGCACATTTTGATTTTCTTTTACATTTTCTCAGTTTGAAAAGTTAGTTCTTAATTACACACAAAGACATAACTAACTAAAGAACTTAATGTAATGAGTTGGTTGATCTCTGCACAGTACATTCAATTAACTAATCATTTCAGGTTAAAAGCCTTCAAGTTAGAAGAACTTAAAATAAATATGACAACTTTTTAAGTTTAATTATCCTGAATAAATAAAACTTGTATTTTTGTGTTTTAAAACTTTTATTTCTAAGTTAAAATATTAGTCAATTCCACAAAATTCTCTAATGATTTTTTTTTTACAGTGTTCAAAGTGCATGAAGCCAGGCAGTGGACACATACAGTATTCCTCTCTCTGTCTCTGTCTCTCTCTCTGTCTCTGTCTCTCTCTCTCTCTGTCTCTCTCTCTCTCTCTCACACACACACATACACACACACACATACACCCAAGGGTACAATGAGGTCATTTTAGCCCTGGCCAAATTTCATGCCACTGTCAAAGTTTCAGTTTCACATTCACACAGACACACACACACACACACACACACACACACACACACACACACACACACACACACACACACACACTTCACCTTGTCTCTCCTTCCTAACCCCAAAGGAGGCCGTTGTATGTGTGTGCGTGTGCGAGAGCGTCCTGTGTGTGTGTCTCTGTGTTTGATGAGAGGTTTCCATGACAACAACAGCCACCGGCAACCCCCATGGACTCATTTACATATTCAAGTGCAACAGTGTAGTTGAATTACAGCCGGAAATTGAATGGCTCAATCAATAGAGTGGTTTGGAGGTGACGGGAGGGGGGAGACAGAGGCGGGCGATGGACGGATAGATGGATGGAGGGAGGGACAGAAGGAGGAAGAGAGGAGGGGGAGTGTTGGCTGACAGGAAAGGGGAAGGCAGATGATGCAATCAGCCATCATTTTGTGTATATGTCTGTGTGTGAGTGCCCCCCTTTTTTTGGATGACCCATTTTTATTGTCCTTCAGTGGCTAAAAGGGTCCTAAAATGGGTTGTGTCCAAGTGTGTGTGTGCATATGTGTGTGAGTGTGTGTGAGGGGCGGTGGTAAAGACAGCTGTCATTTTGCTGTTGAGGCTGTCAGAATCAATGGCCCTCCAACACTTCCATCACCTCACCACACACACATGCCTGTCCACTGAAACAGACACACACAGCACACACACACACACACACACACAAAACACACAAACATAGATGGCAGACATACACACAAAAAAGTCAATTTAAAAGAGATGAAAAGTGACATGGAAGGAAATAGACTAGAAGACAGAAACACATTAACCTTTCCACTTTTTTCAAGAAAGACTATTCTGTTGTACTCATTTGAACTGTAGAGCAGTCTAGTCTTATCTGTTCAAGCAGAGGGCGAGTGATATGACAATACAAACAGCGAGAAGATAGAGATGGACGTTATGTTGGAAAGTTTGTTAACAGTTACCAAAAGTTTAATTAACTATCAATTTACCGTTTCTTATTGATGGTTATTATTTAGTGTCTCCAGACTGTTTCTGTGGGTTCTCTTCTTGAATTTGCACAAATTGCAAACACGGTGATAAAAGATTTTATCCGTGTTTCCCCACCTCTTACACCAGCATAGACTTTACTGATTGTAGTCCAGGGGGTTGAGAACCAGATTTATCTCGAGACCCACCCAGGAGGTCAAAGATAAAACAAAGGGACTGCCAGGAAATTAAAGGTGCCCTGTGTAGTTTTCTTGTAAACAAACAAAACTTGGGTTTATATTCAGTATTACTCACCAAAACGATGCATTGAATTGCAATTCTTTCCTCAAAAAACACAATGCTCTTGTTGCTTTTGCTTTTTTCATGTGGGTTACTGCAAATTTTATCTCACAAAACATGATCTAAATGAAACACAAATTCAAAAAAATCATTCGTTGGGTGACCTGGTCATAATCTGGAGCAGTGGTTCCCAAATGACATAAATCTGAGGAGTTGCAAGTAAACAGCAGAAAGCAGAAAAAAATATTTCTTTAACATATATTGTTTATTAATGTTTATTCTATCAGCTTTTTGAATTACTGGACACATTTATATCTTGAGGGACTAAAACTTTTTTATAAAATCATCCGAGAAGGACAAGTCACTCTTTGCTTGAACTGGCCACCATCCAGTGACATTTGCAACCTGTGGTAGAGTCCATTATACCGTGCATAGTGTAATGTTAACAAATATAATTCAGTCAAGTCCATTCTCATCCGCTGTCTATTTACAGTAACAGAGCTCCCACTGAACTCACTAAACATGATCATTCACAGAAATATTTCCAGTGCACCAAGGCCTCGGCTTTTGCACTGACAGCAGTCTCACTTTGGTGATAGACGAATCAAAACTCTATTAATTCTGTACTGATCTCATTTGAAAAAGAAGATGGAAACAGTACTCATCGGCTGCATCACATGCGTTCCGGCCCAGCTCTCTTCTGCTGACCGCACGGATGCAGCGGGGACACAATACCCGTGGCCCACTTTCTCAAAGGCAAAACCTCCTCTTTCTCCTCCAAGGCCAAAGACAGTCTTAAACACCAGCATGCCACGGGGAAAGTGGATCAATCACAGCTTTATTATGATGAGTGAGTTAGGGCAGGTGTGCAGAGAAGTAAATGGCACTACATTATGCAGCGCAATAACTTTTCATAACGGGAGGCAGCCGCAAGAGGCTAGCAGCACAACAAGATGTTTCCATAAACAGAAAGGAGGGGATGCTGACTGTGTAGATTTGCTGCTGTGTGGGTGTGTGCATGTTGCAATACACTCTCAGAAATAAAAGTGCTAACTAGGACCATAAAGGGTTCTTTGGCTTGTCCCCACAGGAGAACACTTTTTGGTTCCTGGTAGAACCTTTTATAACGGTTCCACTTGGAACCCTATCACAGAGTTCTACCCAGAACATATAGGGTTATATCTAGAACCATCTGTTAAAGGGTTCAGCCAGAACCCCTATGAGAGGTGCTACAGGGGGTTCTCCCTTCTATGGTGTAATGGTTCCACCCAGAAACCTCTCTGGAGCATCTATCCAGAATCTTTCACTTTCTAAGGGTGCTAAAAAGAACCTACCCAGGGGGTTCTCCAGAGAACCCATTTATATTCCAATTATTTATTTTACAGTTAGGGGTTCTACCGAGCACCTGTTTATATTCCAAGGCTTTTATCTTGAACCTACCCACAGAGTTCTACTGAGAACCTTTATTATATTATGCTACAAAGCCCTTGACGAAAGAGTTCTTCAAAGACTTCAACAAAAGGGTTTTTAACGGAACCCTTAGTCTTACAAAGAACCCTTGACAAACCCTTTCCTCAGAAGCAAAAGGCTCTAGGTAGACCCCCAGCCCTTCAAGGAGAACCCTTTTGGAACCCTTATTTCTCAGAGTGTAGCACGATGTGTTTGTGCTATATAAACATTTGATCTGTATTTATTGCCGTTTTTTAAAATAGATTTGAGTGTTTTTTCTATAACACTTGTGTGTTCATATGTGTCTCTCTGTGTGCAGATGTTTACAGATGTGTCTGCGCACAGCCGTTTGATTTTGGTGCAGTGGCGTAACGGTATGCCGGACTGAGGACGAGACTATTATCAGCAGTTGCTGTGACAATGGAGCCCCAGTGGTCACAGGGACAGAGGAGTACGAGGGGAGGAGGAGGAGAGAGGAGGAGTAAAGAGTGAGATGGGGGAGGGGGTAAAGTCTGCTGGAGGAATCAGTGATGGGGAAAATGGATGGAGGGGAAGGGGGTGGGGGGGCACTAATGGCCCGAAGACACAGCTGGCTGCAGACACCCAAGGACAGAGAGACGGAAAGAGTGAGAGACAGACAGTGAGGGAGAGACGGTGGGGGGTGTAAAGATGATAAAAATAGAGGGGGGAGAGAAAGAGAGTGCAGGGGAGGCGTCTCGTCATCGCCGACGAGGGAGGGAGGGAGGGAAGGTTATTTTCTTGTCATGCCTTTTGCATCTGTTCACCCACCATGGCGAACATATATACACACCACACACACACACACACACACACACACACACACGCACACACAAACAAACACATGGACGCTGCTGCCGTGCATGTCAATGAATTATCCATGGAACAATGGCGCCTCTTCACATTAATGAACATAAACGAGGGGACAAAGATAGAGGACTGAGGCTAAAACAGCATGAAATTCTCTTCAGCTGATTGCCTTCAGTCGCAAACATTCATGACAATAATTACCATTTGATTAGAGGATCAATTATGTGTCAATATTTTTCTTGATGGTGTACATGAAAGGTCATCAGATGATCATTTCCAGCCCAGAATACTTAGAATTTGCTCCACGATTCAGCAACTAAACTCACTAATCAGTAGAGCTGCAACGATTAATTGACTGTTAATGGACTAGTAAATTAATCGGCAACTATTTTGATAATCAATTAATCGTTTTGAGTCATTTTTAATTTTCTTCTCAAAATGAGTTTATTTACTCCTCTGTGACAGTAAGTTAAATATCTTTGGGTTTTGGATATAACAAGACATTTTGGGGCGTAAACTTCATCCACATTTTTCATTTTTGGAAATTTTATGAACCAAATAACTAATCAATTAATTGAGAAATTTATCAATAATGAAAATAATTATCACTTGCAGCCCTACGAATCAGCAAGAGTGTCCATATCTCAGTATTTCCTACCTATAACCCCCAGATCCTCTCAGCATTAGCACCTCAGCTGTTAACCTTGACGATGACATTATGCACGCTGCATATATTAACAGGGAAAACGTGTGCGCGTGTCTGTGTGTGTGTGTGCGTGAGCATGTGGCTGCATGAATGAGACAGAAATATGCAATCATGCGTCATCCCGAAAGTGAGATAGAGGGGCGGAGAGGGGAAGAGTGATAAAAAAGAGCAGACCCAATAATGAAGTGTAATGGGGGTGAGGGTAGCGTGCTGAAAAGGGAAAAGATTGGTGTTAGACTAGCAGATGTGAGCTCAAGATGGGAAAAAAAGGGAGGAAGGGAGAAGAGAAAGAGGAGAGGAGAGAGGGAGGGAGGAGGTGTGGTGTAGGATGTTGACGGAGAGAATGATGTAGAGACTGAAACAGAGAGCTGAGACACACTGCGAGAGAGACGTCTGTGTACACCAGCGAGAGGAAGAGAGTGAAAGAAGGAGGAGAGGAAGAGCATAAAAGGTTAAAGAAAGGGGAGCTGGGGAGAGAAAGATGGGTAGCGGAAGAGGCAGGGAGAGACAGGGAAAGATGGAGGCACTGAGGGGGAAGATAAAGAGAGTGAGATGGGGCAAGGAGGAAGGGAGGAGGCTGCAAAGAAAGATGAAGCTGTTAAGGAGGAAGAAGTGGAGATACAGAGAGAGGGATGGAGAGGAGTGTAAGGGGAGGAAGGGACAGCGTGTGAGAGAAGATGTCAAGAGAGGCGGAGGGACACGTGGACGGATGGGAGGGTGTCTGATTTCTCTCCCCTGTGAGAGGGTACTGCCTTCACAAAGTAGAAACAAACTGAAAAAAAAGAGAATTACTGTGACTTTAGAATCAAGATGTTAACCAAAACCAATATTTTAATCATCGCATAAAGGAGTAATAAATCATAAAATGACCATATGTCATCAGAGAATTTGTTGAAATACTGACTGCTTTGATAACACTATGTTCCAGCCTGTAACTTGTGTTATTGTTTGTTCATTTCACATTAATTAGAGTTCAAATTAATGGCGAATGTTCACCGAATGAGTCTGTTGAGTCAGTCATAAGAAATCATTAATAATCTTGTAGAAAGAGTGGGTGCTTATCACGGTTAAATTGAGGAAAATGTTAATGGAGTCTGGCAGCGGGCTTTTGTTTTCAGGATAGCAGGCTTAGCTTTACACTGACAGACAACTGAAAGTTATAAACAGCTGATCAACTTACAATGGAGGACTTGGCTTAACTTGTTATTGTCAAATTACAATGTTGCACTCGTCTTGTGCTCCTGCAGTGTTCCTTCAGCCTGCCTGAGCTTCCTCAAGTCTGGGGAGGAATAGGCAGTGGGAAACAACTCGCTTGAACCATAGATTGTATATCAAATATATGTATGTATATCAGTCTTATTAATATACTGTCTATTTAGACTGTAGTCTCATTTTTGGATGTGCCATTGTTACATACTGCCCCTTTAATACTGCATTCACACAGTGTCAGAAGAAAGGAGAGGACAGGAAACTTCCCCTTTACCCCGATTTTGTAGTGTTCACCCATTATTAACATTTTTACCTCCACTGCTAGCCTTGTAGTCACATTATGTACTGTAAAGGTCCAGTGTGCAAGATTTAGGAGTGTTTATTGGCAGAAATAAGTATGTTTTAATTAGCGTATAATCACCTGAAAATAAGAATCATAAAACAGCTGAGCACTGCTGTTTTTAGCAAATGTTACACAAATGCAGAGTTGGCCTGAGGCATAGGCGAACTAAGCCCCTGCTTAGGGCCCCCACGGCCACCAGAGGGCCCCCAAGAGAGCTTGAAATGGATTGATATATTATTGTCAACGACAATCATACAAAAACACAAGATTATGTTGATGACTGGGCAGCTAATACCGCTGTTTCAACAGAGTGAAGTCCCATTACTTTGAATATTTAAGTTCAATTAACACCAGAACAGTCTTGTGAGTTTGCATTTTAAGAACAGAAAACATAGAACATAACACACAACATGCCAGGGTGACATTACTGCACTGTAAACAACACAGACACAACAAATAAAACTGATGAAGAGTGTGTTAGATTTGCAGTAGGTGTGTGAATGATCGAGCATTAACAATAGGCAACAGGCAATGCTATTGGCCCTAAGCAAAAATACAGTAAAATTCTGCTGTTTTTAAATTTAACCCAAAATAAATAGCGAGTGTATCTTGATTTACAAACATAATAACAATAACCATAAATTTACAAGAAACATAACTAAACACACACATATATACATGTACATACAAACATGGTCATAAATCTTTATTAATATATGAGAAATCATTTCTACCTAAGTTCAGATGAAGTAATTCAGCCTATTACAGGAAATAAAACATAAAAAAGGGGAAAAGCGCACTAATATTAACTCATGATATCAAAGAACAAAGTCTACAGGCATCATCGTCAGTTAATCACCATAATTTCATTTTTTTGCTAATTTCATTTTTTTTTTTTTGCTAACAGCATCTTATAAAAACGTTTTAGTTGGAAAACCCATAAATAAATACAACAACCAGTAAATAAATAAACCAACGTATTTATAAAGGCATATTTGTAGCAGACTATTTTGTAGTTGTGGGTGAATATATGAGTATTTACTGCCACAGGACAGTGTATATAGGGTTTTGAACAACATTGGCGGTCTACAGCACAGACTAATACGCTGTCAGACTTACACATGTTTGTTAATGGGATCAATTCATTGTTGGTTTTGGTCTTTTGACAGGATTTGTTGACATGAAGAAAGATAGAATATGGCAGTCTTTCCTTTAAACATACATCAGATGCACTTTCTCATCTGTGCTCCAGTTTGTGTGCAAGCTCTCTATGTGCTTTTATTATGTGTGTGTTTGTGTGTGTGTGTTGGTGGGTGTCAAACCACATGAATAAATATGGCCACGGAGATAGCCCAGGGTTTGTTGACTGCTCTGATGTTTAAATTTGTGCTGTGGCTTCTCCCAGCAAAGCTTGTGACTCACTCTCTGATACAAGCTAACACGCTAACAGCGACACTGGGTCAACCTATTCTAATTTAATGCTCGGGGGGAAAACTGCTTCGGTAGCTGTGAATTTGTTGCCAGCCTTAGCTAATTTCACTGCCCAAATGACTAGGCTAGTTGTTTTTTTTCGGGAAGATCGATGTGTGCGAGAGTGTTAGATGGCGCTTTATGCTAATAACATTGACACGGATTTTGATATTAGCCAGCTAGGCTAATGCATTCTAATGCATTCCTTGCTGCCTGTCTGATATCCAGCCAGGATAAGTGTGTAGCATCCTGTCTGACTCACCAAGATCTCATTACAGATCTCTCTGGCCGTACAAACTCCTGTCACCGGCCTCCCCCCCCTCCATCCATCCATCCTTCACTCCATCTCTCGCTTGTCTCATCCATCTCTCTCTTCGCTCCTTACCTCTCTTCAATCCCAATCTCTTTAGTATGCATTGCTATGTAGCCTATGGCTGCAGGTAAGAGTTGATGCTTATGCATGAGTCCCTGTAAGTGTGTGTGTGTGTTTGTCGGCATGGGTTAGTGAGCATGCATGTGTTGGCAAAAGAGTGTGTATGCATGTAAATCCAGGCTTGTGTGTGTCCCTCCACCGGTGGAGACACGGTTGGGTGAATTGGAACTTGATCTTGATTTTGCTTGCATGCACATGCATGCATTCACAAACATGAGAGCAAATGCAAACTCACACACATACAGACAGAAAACACACACTTGTACACACTGAGTGCTATATTATGGCGTTACAGATGGCGTCTCCGCAGCCCAGCTGTGCTTTGCGCATATTTCCCTGTGTGTTTGTGCATGTGTGTTTTGGTGGATGTGTATATGCGTGCACGTGTGTGATTGATTACTACTCTGACTTTCCCAGGTGCTTCTACTATTCAGCAGCCTTCACTCTCTCCCCCCCTCTTCCTTTCTCGTTTTCCTCCCCTTCTTTGTGTAAAGCCTCAACACACATGGTTTTATCCGCCACAAAAGAGATGATAGGTATAATAAAGCGATATTAAAGCACAGAATAGCCCGGCAGCTCCATTCTCCGCATTCATTATGTTTTGCTCACTGTGGCGGAAATACATCCTAACAAGTGAGATAATTGATGATATCAAATTATAATTTAATTTCAATTTTTGGCTCAGGCTTATCCGTCATCTGAGCCTCAGGTGAGTTTGTGTTTTGTGTGTGAATATATATGTGTGTGTGTGTGCTTTCATCCTGGCTACCATGGCTACAGCCTGGTCAGTCGATAGACATCCGAGTGAGAGGTCATTAGCATCTCCCTCATGTTTTCTCTGCATGAGAACATTAGCAATTAGCCAGATCCTGACCACGTGCCTGCTCGCCTTCCCATCTGTGTGACTGAACAGCACACCTTGGGATGTGGCTATCATCTAGATCACAAGCCAACATGAAGTCCGGCTCTGACGTCTGTACCATGATTGTTTGTATTCTTTTCACTCTGTGTTTTGGTCTTTGTCTGGATGAGTTCAGCTGATTTAGCACAGCTCACCATGTGAGTTGTGTACCGTTGTTGGGTCCAGTTAGTTTCTGAGGGTTTTTTTTTTTAGTTCTGTGCCAAACCTTGACTGTTAGCTGTTAGCGTTTGACGTGTGTTTGACGTCTGAGGTGTGTGCGCGCGTGTGGGTGCATATGTGTGTGTGTATCCAAGGTGATGGGCCAGCTCTGACAATAACACTCTGATAAAAAAAAAAAAAATCTCCTCTGCCCCCGCACTACACCCACCTCCGCAATGCCGCAACCTCTTTCTCAGAGAGACACAGGGAGAGAAGAGAGGAGAAAAGCAAACAGAGAGATAAGAGAAGGAAAGCAAACAGAGGAAGAGAACAGGGGATGAAAAGTGGAGAGACACTGAGCGGCAAACAAAAATAGCGATGGAGGACGAGAAACAGTAGGAAAACAAACTGAAGGAGCGTCAAACAGACAGAGCAGCTCCATTATCACACTGAACATTGCTTTTGACTTTGTCTGCCATCCACATACCAATGCACATTGTTAAGCTCCCCCTTCTGCCTCCTTCCAGCCACCAGCCCTCCTATCACCACAGCAACGCCCCATTGTCTGCACCCGTCAGCATGCCAGCGTGCCCACCATACCCAGATTTGGCATCGGGCCTGTGCCCACTTTGAGATCGCACAAGCAGAGCGGCGTTCATTCACTCCGCTGCCTGCCTGACTGCCTGCCTGGCTGGCTGTGTGGCACCGGTTGCTATGGAAGCTAATTCACAGGCAGAGAACTCACTTTGTGTCCATAGCACGGAGGCAGTCAAGCAAAACATACACACACATGCAGGCACGCACGCAGACATGTAAGCGGACACGCACATGCAACCTAGCAACAGCACTGAGTGTGGGGTATGGTTAATGTACTCAGTGGGGACTCGAGAGGGGATGCAGTGATTTTCCTCGCTCCCTTTGGATCTTTTTACAAAATCATTCACATTGAGCAGTGAAGATTTAGAAGTACTGTGCTGTGATTGGTTAACAAGGTGACAGGTGAAAGTTCAAAGAAGAACAATTATGCATTTATGTGTAGGAGGAATGTTTCTGCAGCCCGCTGCCCTTATACCTGCCTGGTGGATGGAAGCATGCACTTCAGCTTAAAGCCGTCTACAGCCCCGGTCCCACTGGACAAAAACCCACTGACTCTTGTCTTCAGTTGGAAAGGGTTCACTCGGCATTCACTCACGGGTCAAATGACTCTGCAGAAGTCACCGGTATTTATCAGCTCCAGCACTGATTGACAGTGATGGAAATATGACACCCGGACGGACACACAAAACTCTTGCTAAACTCTTAGAAATAAGAAATTCCTTAGAAATAAGATTCCAGAGAGGGTTCTTCCTGAAGGCCTTGAGGTTCTACCCATTACCACTTGCTTCTGAATAACCCTGTCTTGAAGAAACGAATCATCAAAGGTAAGACTAAGGGTTCCATTAAGAACCACTTTCAAGGATTGTTGAAATTCTTGAAGAACTCTTTCATCAACGGTTCTCTGTACCATATATAAAAGGGTTCTTGGTAGAACTGCCCGGGTGGTTTCTAGATAAAACCCTTGGAATGTTGAGGTGTTCTCGGGAGAACCCCTGGGGTGGATTCTTGTTAGCATGGAAAGGTTCTGTGTAGACCCTTTCACAGATGGTTCTATGTATAACCCTTTACGCTGAGTTCTAGGTAGAACTCTCTGAAAGGGTTTATAAAAGATTCTATCAGGAATCAAAAAGGGTTCTCCTTTGGGGACAAGCCAAAGAACCCTTTATGGTAATTTCTAAGAGTGCATGAAGGCTCGCCACCTCTGTCGGTAACTTTGTGCGATTCTTTGTCATTTCAGTCACAAATTCCATCCGTCACCGTTCAAGCAGTGCTTGAACATCGTTCAAAATTAGTTGGTGTTGACTTTTAGAAAGAGACTAAAGAAAAAGATAAACCACTGTAACATGGTCACCAGCCTTCATGCTGCTTTCTACTGTTTACTACTCCTGATGTCCAGTGAGTTCATGACATCAAATGGGACACAGCAAGGGGAAAAAAGCAGTAACAAAAAACTGAAAGACAAACTCGTCTACTTGCAATTCACCAGATTCACACAGCGGCCATTTTCCACTGATGACAAGTGCAGGACGGGAGCCTTAAATGTCATATAAATGTCATGTAAACAAATCTGCATCATGTCATTTCACTTCCTAATTGATTAGCAATTTAAAAGCAAATGGACAGTGAAACTCTGGAGGGGCATCGGGCCATATTTCAAGCTGAAACAACATATTTGATAATCCATTAGCTACTGTGGCTAATATTAGCATTCAACCATTTCCAAGCTAACGTTTCCATTTGAAAGTGGTACATGATACGATAAGTAATTCATACATTAATGCTGAAATATCAATGCACATCTTGGACACATGTAAATCAGTGACGTTACATGAGATTATGGAACACAGAATTTGTACATATGTTCATTCAGATTACATCCAACACAAAAGTGCATCACATGCACTTTAGCAGAGTATGGTTTGTGTGGCAGTAATGATGCTGGTAACGTTAGCTGAAATGATTGAATGCTAACGTTGGGTGTTGTCTAACGTAACAAATAGGTTGTCAAATACGTCCTTTTAGCTTGAAACATGACCCGGTGTCCCACCAGATTTTCACTATCCACTGTCTTTTCAGCTACTGGTCAACTGGGAAACAGTGAAATGATGATGATTTGTAAGATTTTGTAAGTTTCCGACTTGGAACATGGAACACAGCAGTACGACATTTGAGCTTCCCACCCTGAATGTGACAACAGAGGTGTGAGTATGGAGAATGGGACCTTAAATAAACTGCATATGCACTAATTTTAATATGGTACAGATCATACCTAGCTGTGACCATGTCCCTTAACTTATCCTCTAATACAGATGACGTAAGGTGTGTTCATGCCTGCCGTTATATGACCGATAATGAAATTCTGTCAGGCGGTGAGGCAGCCAGCTTTGCCTTTAGTGCTTTCCCCAGAGAGCCTCTTCTCATCTAACACACATCCGCCGACAAAACACAGCATAGATGGCACCCGGCCGCCTACACAGATATATTCACATGTGCACTAATACACTCAACAACTTAACATACATACACTCACTCATTTCTGACTCGCTGTGTACTCACACACACAAACCTCCTGTCCTGTTTTTAATGCAAAACAGGTCTGTATGAGGTTCTTCTTCAGTGGTGTTCATCATTACTAACCTGACATGATTACAGCAAAAATGAACAAAACTGTGTTTATGTTTGTCTACATGTGGATGCTTATTCTGGCTAAGTGTGTGTTTTGCGTATTATATCATGACAGAGGACATGTTCTGTAACATTTCTCCCTCCTGGTTCCCCTATCTGTCTCTCTCTGTCTCTGATCACGCTTTTTTCTCAATGTTTCTCTCTGGATTATGTAACTCCAGCAGCTGTTTGAAGGCACAGGAGGGGGTATAAAACTTTTCAAAGTGCTGTTGTTGCTGCGTGATCAGAACACAGGAGAGACGCTGGTGACAGTTTCTGGTTCCAGTACGATTTTTGACAATCGCATGGTCCCATCACACACTTCCTGCGCTTGCTAATGGCTGTTATTTCCACCTCCCTGTTTCTCCTCTCTCTCTCACGCAAACATACACAAAACAGTCTGGATTTTTGACTTTTAGCTGTTCCTCCATTTTGTTCAAATTTTCCATATTGCCTTCTGTTTTTCGCTTGTTCCCCGATCTGTTTTCCTCTCCCTCTACAGCTCCCTGATCCCTGCTTTGGCATCAATCTTTATTTGTTCCCCTCACCTCATCTTCTTCTTGTTTCCTCCATCTGCCTCTCTGCCCTCCTTCTTCACTCCTTCCAGCATGTTTTTCATCTCCCTTTCCCTTTTTGCCTCATTTGTTTCTTCTTTCAGTCTCTCTCTTTCTGGCAGACAGCTAAACAGCAGCGGGACAGGCTTTACTTAGCAAGGCGCTCATTTAGCTGAATGTACACACACACACACACACACACACACACACACACACACACACACACTCAAGTCTCTTACAGTAAAGCGCCCCCTAACTAAAATTATGGCCTTGCTCGCCGGTTATAGTGCTGAACATCTGTGCAGGCGTATAAAACTTTGCCCCACAATTGCACACTCACCCAAAAAACTTTAATAATAATAATCATATATCATTCACCATATGCTTTCAAAAAAGAAAGTGTGAGTAAAGTCACTTTATACAAGAGCAAAATAACTCTCTCACCACTGACGCTGAGTCAAAGGTCTGATTATGCATTTCTACAGCGTCACTGGTGCACATACACACAATACTGAGAGTTTGTGCATTAAACAAACACATACATGTTAGAGATGCACAGAGATGTAATTATCTATATCTGTATCTGTTCAACCAACAAAATTATCTCTCTCTGTATCTGTGCTGATAGAAGATCAACAGTGGGCCAGACCAGAAGTATATTATAAATCAACAAAATCTTTTGCATTTGAAATAGAAACTTTACAGCAAGGCTGCTTTATACTTTTACAGTGCAGCTGCAATGATTAATTGATTATTAAATGATTATTAAATTAATTGCCAGTTATTCTGATTATTGATTAATCCTTTTGAGTCATTTTTTAATTAAAAAAATATCCAAATTTTCTGATTTCAGCCTCTAAAATGTGACCATTTTCAGTTTTCTTTGCTTCTCTATAACAGTAAACTGAATATATTTGGGTTGTGACAAACAAAACAAAACAAACCTTTTCACAATTTTCTGGCATTTTATGGACTAAACAAATAAATGATTCATAAACAAAATAATTGACAGATTAATCAGTGATGAAAATAATTATTTGTAGCCCATGTATTAATACTGACTGAAATGAAAGGTTTTATTGTGATACATTTTTTTAGCTATATCGCCCAGTCTTACGCCCGACATTCTGCTAATTCTGCTAACTATTTCACATAAAGCATTTGCCCTTAGTTGCACATAAGGTGTCTGTGAGACTTCATACCTGTTCGTATGCTTATTAGTATGGACACGTGCAAATGTGTTCATTACTGATCTTTTACAAGCATGATATATTCGGCTCTAATGAGGCGCATTTGATCAAATGCTCCTCAGTGATGAAAGATGCCCCCTGTTCCATTCCCCCCTTTTCCGACTATCAGGACCACCGTTGCAAAGCGGTGTTTTGTTGCGGTAATGCTGGGAAGTGAGGATGGAGCGCAGAGAAGAGATGAGTGAGGAAGGAAGGAGGGGAGAGATGATGAGAGGAGGAAGAAGATGAGAGACATGAAGGACAGTTGATGAACTGCACAGAGCTGGACAGCAGCCAGATCCTTTTAATGAGCAAAGTGCTGCACCCAACACCTCACACCTAATTACGCACACACACACACACACACACACACACACACACACACACACACACACACACACACACACTATCTCTCTCTCACACACACTCGCACGCTCTTGCAAGAACCTTATTTTTGCCTTCCCCACTCTGCAGCATCCCACCATCCAGCACTAAGTACTCCCTCCAGATCAAACAAGCAGCACACAGTAACCAGCATACAGATGAGCCTTCCCCCTCCTCGTCTTCCCTCTCCCTCTCTCATCACAACCCCTGTCTTCTCTTCCCCGCAGTAACCCCTTGCTCTTCCTCTCCCCCATCCCCCTGTTCCTTCCCACCTCCCTCCATCTCCGTCTCTGATGTTCCTCACTCACTCTCACGGAAGGAAATACATCAGCCCTCACTAGACAAACACACTGCACTGACACTGTCCTGGATAGTCCAATAAAAAAATATTACCAGCAAACTGCATTAAGCCCAAGTGCAGACACACACACACAGAGAGAGACATGTAGGAACACACACACACACACACAGATGTGGATGTGAGGAGCTGCTGTGTGTAATCAGATCTAGGTTAGCAGCCGTGGTAGACTGTTCACTGGAACAGCGTGTACCCGCCCGCTCACACTGTGTTTATATGTGTGTGTGTGTGTGTGTGTGTGTGTGTGTGTGTGTGTGTGTGTGTGTGTGTGTGTGTGTGAGGTTGCATGATGGACATGAAGACAGAGCTTTCAGTATTTACATGTATGTGTGTGTGTGTGTAGATGCAGGGATGTTGGAGAAAGATGAGACAGAGGAATCAGTATTTGTAGTCTGTGCTGTTTGTGTTTGTATTAGGGTTTGGGAGTGACATCATGTTGCAGACTATGTGTTTACACTTTTTGCGAGCATGTGTGTTTCTCTGTGTGTGTGTGCATTTATCAGAAATGACAACAAAGCAGAAGATTATAACCTCCAGACAAAAAAAGATAGTGGTACGCCAGAGTGTGAGAGCGTGTTGTTTCTCATAAACACAACGGTCATGGTGGGACTTCACTTGCCATTTGTTTATTCATACTGTATGTTGATACAATCCGTTCTTTAACCAAACTCCATCGGCGAAATCAGTCGTTTTACCTTGCAGAACACGGAACTTGCTATTGTCGCCTTGATAATTAGTTTGTTATTGTGTGAATCCAAACTCTCCTTTTAAAATACCAAAGTCACTCAGTAACACAAACTCATGTTCTGCAAGGTAAAATTACTTTGGAGAGAGCAATATTTATCTTCCTGTCAGATAAGGCTGTTTTGCTGCTGACCCTGTCCACAGCAGTACATTGCTTAGCTTCCATGCTGGTAATCCTCTCTGCTTCTCCAAAAGTCCCTCATATAACCCCACTTCAAAAAGTCCAAACTAAATTTCTTTCGCCACAACACCAAGATTTCAAACTGGCCTGTTGGCCCCAGATCCCCAGAAGCTGCATTCTTCTTGAAATTTGTGCGGTAATATGCTCCACTAAAGCACAACGCTAAGGGCTCTAAAATGACTCTTTTTTGCCCCTGTGTCCCCTCACAGGTTAATTCCTGCGTACAGCACGTGTACATGTTGTGTTCATGCTGGGCTGTCGCGGTGTTGTTGAATATGGTTATGAGGGACCTCAACAAACCCCATAAGGAAGGAATCAGTTAAACAACAACAACAACCATGACAGCAATGATCTCAGGGAACACTCGCTACTATTTATAAAAGGAAATGGGAATTGTCATTCAGTGCGAATACAAATGGCATGCTATGAGTCATAGGTGGAGTGTCCACATTCATTAGCAGCTGACTGTGTTTATACGTGTGTGTGTGCTCTTAATGACGGTGCTGTGGTCCGGTCGCTCCCTATACAGCCCTGCTTGTGTCCGTGGCACTTCTCTTTAATGAGGGACAGACATTCCCTCTCTCTGTCTCTCTCTCTCTGTCTGCCTAATAACCCCCCACAGTAAATAACCATGAGCCTCTGGGGCAATTAGGTGGGCACTTGGGGGCTTAGAAACACATACACACTCACTGACACACACACAAATGGAAAGTTCGGCCATCTAGTTGTTAAGTGGACTACAGATTGATTGAGGAAGCAGACAGATCAGTGTCGGGACAGAAAGATTAAAAGACAGAAAGAGAAAGACGACCATATGATGTTTAAAGTCTGAAACAATGATCTTCCCCCTCCTTATCTGCCTTTTTAATTTGTGCTGTTGTTCTCAGTCTTCTCATTTTGCCTGTTTTGTCAGTTTTTTTCTCCTTCTCTCCTTGACCTCATCTATTTGTTTTGGTCTGAGACTGAGAGACAGAAAGAGGACGGGAGGCAGAGGAAGAGAAAGGAGGGAGAGACACAGAGGGGAGCTTTCACCTTTCATTTCACCACGGCAATGAGTTGCCAATTTCAGTATGCCCTTTGCTGACCATCACACGCACACACACCTACACACACACACGCACACACAGACTGAAACCTGTTCTCCGCACGCCTCCCAATCTCCATGATAATCAGCTTCCTTTCATTGTGTTGCATCATGCAGGAAACCCACTGTTAGTCTGCATGTGTGTGTGTGTGTGTGTGTGTGTGTGTGTGTGAAGGAGAAAAAGTCAGAGGGAAAGGAGAGCAGACTTTTTAGTGCGCGTGTGTGCGTTCACGTGTTTGTGTGTGTGCAGCAGCCCCTTGTCTCTGTAGCAGCGATTGTGTATTCGAGGTACGTTGCCTTGCCATGCCATGCTGTGCCAAGCCAGTGGGCTGGCTCTTGTCTTATCTTTCTTTTGACTCCAGAAATATTGCTTTTACACACACATACGCAGAAAAACACAAACAAACACACACACAACAAGATGCATAGACGTCAGCTGAAAACATCACATCTTCTGGAAAAGACTGACATACAACCTGTAGGTATTTTTATGCTATTATACTACAAATTCAGCATTTATTATCGTCACATTTTACCTAAAAGCAAAGATACATTTCCAGGCTGTTTGTGCAAAGACAGACAGTTTATTAGTGAACAGAGCCACTGTAACGTCACCCACTGGTTTGTGGACAACCACTGTTTTGAAGCCCAGAGTTTGTCATTATGGGGGTTGCCGTCTTGTTTTTTTGCAACCAGAGCATGCATCGAATCAACGAGAGCGTGTAGCTGGTGGGTGATATACTGCAACAACCGCAGACCCATGAAAGGTCTTGCATTTTTTCATTTTAACCCAAACTGTGATATTTCCTTAACTGCAACCAGGTGTTTTTTCTCCCTAAACCTACCCATATCTTAAGCATAGCACTGTTACCTTATAAAACATAATTAGTTTGTAAAACTAAACAATGGGTACAAATCGTCCAAGAGTTTTGCAAATCTCAGTACCCTTCTAGACACGAGGTTGCCACCTGGTCGCAATCTTTCTTGCCTTAAAGCTAAACAGTCACTAAATTATGCTTCTAAAACCATTTTAAGTGAGAAATAGACCATGTAGTAACAGAATATTGATACATATTTGATCAGCACTATCTAGTTTTACAGTTTCGGGAGGCTCAGTTAAAAACAGGAAGCACAATTGCTTCCACCTGGTCACAGTCATTCTCATATTAAAACTGAGCACTAGACAAAAACGCGTTTCTATAAATCGCTTTAGACGAGAAATAGGCAAGGTAATAACAGAATCTTGATTCTTATTTGAGTTTTGTGAGCTTCATGAGCCCTGTGTTGCACTGAAAATGACCTGTCAATCACACAGTAAAGAATGCTGCTTTATCGTCTATTTTACTCTAAATTGGACCAAAATTTACTAAATGAACATCATGAGGAAAACTTGAAACTAGCGACTGACATCCAACTTCCTCATTGGCTCCACCTCTTTTACTATTGTCTATGCTGCAAACCATTAAATGTACATAGAAATGGAACGCTCCCAAAAGTTAAGCCTGCAGTATAGTCCATAACACCCGTCTGTTCAATGTTAATAGGTGGGACATTTGCCAAACTAAAACATCAAAGTCAAATTTTCTGTCATTTTCTTATCACACTGATGTTTGTGCAAGTGTTCATTTTTCTTATCAGTTTGGTTTAAAGTAGTCATTTGATGCTTAAAAAAAAACAAAACACAGGTGTCAGGCCATGACTGACAAATTAGCTCTGCTCGCGACTGAGTCGACCGACTGTGTGGGTGGGAACTCAAAAGTGTGGTTCTGACACTGGTCACTGCGCAGACTCTGGCTCCAAATGCCGTCACCAGCGCACGATGGCAGTGCTTATATCTGGGGTATTTCGGCTTCATTTTTGTACAGGGGGAGGAGTGTGGAGCCTCCGTGTCCGTCCTTATTTATGTTGGTGGTGCAAACGTATAGGTTTTCCTCAGACACACACACACACACACACACACACACACACACAGTTTGCAGTGTAGATGTTTATGTGTTGATGGCGGCCATGTCACTGCATTGCTATAGGAGATGAGCCTCTCATCATCCATTCATATATTCTTCCTTCTCTCCACCACTTATCACTCCCCTTCTCCCACTCTGTCATTCTCCCATTCTTACTCTTTTGCACACATCTTTCCACACACACACACACACACACACACACACACACCACCATTCTCTATCTTGCCTCTGTTTTCTCTCTCTGACACCTCTCTACACCCTCTCTGCGTTATCTCCGTCGTTACCCCCTCCCTCCCCACACACACACAAACAAACCTGCACACGCACACACACATAAACACATTTGCCGTGTCTGTCTCCACCTCCCTCTTGCGTTTTTCTTTTTTTACTCTCCCTCTCTCTCTCTGTCACACCTCTCTCTCTCAGCCCTCCTCCCCACCCCCCTCACCCCCCTCCTCTCTATCCATCTCTCCCTCCTCTCTCTCTCTCTCTCTCTCTCTCTCATCCTCTCTCCTCAGGGTGAGCGAGACTGTTGGTAGCATCAGTTTCAGTCAGCAGTGACACTGCAGTCTCAGTGCATCTTTTAATGGCACGCGGTAGTAAAGCCGCCTCTAAAGTGACGCACAAACACACATAAACACTCAATTCAGATCAATTCAATAGGCTTTGTTGGCATGGATGTATGAAAGACAAGATTGCCAAAGCAGCAGCAATCATATTATAAAGAAAAAGAAAAGGCACAATTCATAAAATTAAGAAAACAGCAGAAAACTCACTAATATGGAACCAGCTGCATCTCTACAACAAGAATCCCTCGTCAGCATATATGAGGCAACTGCACTCTAAAAATAGCATAAAAAAGCTTTAAGGTGCTCAGTATCTTGACACATTTTTGACAACGCACCACCTTCTATCCCTCATACAGCACAGAATACAAAATACAGTCATACATACAGAGTATTGCATCCATATAAACACAGATTAGCAGAATCTTCGTCACTGGTTTCATAAGATTTGTGTGTGTGTGTGTGCGCGTGCGTATGTATCTCAGATTCCTCCTTATGCAATAGGCAGAGTAAACAGCGTGCTATGACACATCATTGCTCTGACATAGCGTCCCGTTATAGCACTACGTAACACATCCTAAGGCTCGGGATGCTGAACGCAGCAAGGGAGGGAAAAAAAAACAACAAACAAACCAGAGACAAACAGAGAGGCTGCAGCAGCTCACGTTTCCCCGCATGTTTCTGTGTCCAGTGTGTTTTCCTGCAGGCAGAGATACAGTATTTGTGCTCGTTTTTTTGTGTTGTTTGGACAGATGCTGGTTGGAAAACAGGGTTGAGGCAGGTGTCTGGTGTTGGGAGTGTGTTTGTGTGTGTGTGTGGGAGGCGAATGTTCCTTCTTCCTTTCCCTTATGAAAAGCACCCAGTGAATGAAAACAGAAAGCAGTCCCATGAGGGAGCCTGCTGTCCTCTATTTGGCATGCACACACAGACAACACAGAAGTAGACAAACACACACACACACACACACGCCCCCTTTGCCACTCTCGCTCCCATCTGCACAGCTGTCCATCCTGCTACAGCGAAGAAACAAATGACAGGGAGAAGAAGCATGGTGGTACCTGCGTTAGGGGTCAGCCGTTCTCTCCTCCTTTTGTTGTCCCTCCAGTCCCCCTCTTGTCCAGCTATTCAGAGCCGAGGCGAGCTGAGCTGAGCTGAGCGTGCAGCGGTGAGCCTCAATCCTTTTACCGTGCGATGCTGAAAATGGCACCAGTATTCCCTGATAGCAGCAGCCTGTCTCTCTCTCTCCCTCTCTCTCTCCTGCTCTCTAGCTCACCTCCCTCCTCTGCTTGTCTGCTGCCATGTTGAGTGCACGCAGGGCGAGGGGCGGGCTGAAAGAAGGAGGGAGGGGAGTGGGGGGGTGATGGTGGTGGTGGAGGAGGAGGAGGAGGAGGAGGAGAGAGTGAGGGGGACTCAGGGGGATAAGAAAGCAATTAGAAGACAGCCCCTCTTCCTTCCAGTCGGGAATGTATAATGGAATTAGCTCAGGGGGCGGCGGCGGTGGTGGGTGTTTGAGGGGGTGAGGAGGGTGTTGGAGGGGTGCTTCGTCCTGCAGCCTCTGCTGGGGAGTCTAGCAGCCTGTCCGACAGCCACCATGCACAAATGTGTGT
>JAJHUR010092276.1:0-30818 GCA_027495735.1 Lutjanus campechanus
TAATTATTGTTGACTACTTATAAAATTTTACTTTGCCTTACTTCAGACAGTTAAGTAGTGCAGAATGGAGTCAGGACTCTAGTTTGCATGCAAGTGCATATAAAAGCTTATCTGAGTTATTAAGTATGCATGTCTGCTGCACCAGCTTTCTTGTTTCCTTACTCTGCTTGATGTCCTTGTCTTGCTGCTCCACTTGTTCACACACTGTTCTGGTCAGCCCCTCCACTATGGAGCTCATGATGTTGAAGTCAGCCACGTTATAGACATGAGTGCTGTCTGGCTCTGAGGCAATGGAGTGCAACTCATTCTCATCAGCATTCTTCACACCTAAACACAAATATGTGATTATTAGCAGAACATTTAGAGGCAACTCATGGTATTAACAATCATTCTTCACATGAATGCATGACAGCACAGAAGGACAGGTGTTTTTTTTTAACTCATTGTGGTACAGAGGAGACTCATCCCAAGTCTTCTTCTCCTTTGCGTGAGCGTATTTGTGTGTGTCCATTCTTACCAATAGCAAACAGCTCAACACCAGCATTGCGCAGGCTCTCTGCAGGTGGTATGACATCATCTTGGGACTTCCCGTCTGTGATGAGGATCCCAATTTTGGGAATACCGGCTCGTGAGCCAGATTCAGGCTTGAAACAGTTCTCCAAGATATAAGTGAGTGCAAGGCCTGGAGAGACAAGGAGAGAAAAACATGAGGAGGAAGGATAAGGAATGGAGAAACAGAAAGAGGGTGTAGGATGGATGAAAAGGAAACAAAATTGAACAAAACATTAAAGAGAGAAAAGTAAGCAAAGCAAGTAGAGTACAGTGATAGTATCAGTATCACTTTTTTGCAAATTCTTAACAAGTGAAACTTGTTTCCAGTAACAATAAAAAAACAAGCTAATATCAGTGAAACCCAGCACCTGTGAGGGTGTTTCCTCCTTTGTAGGGCAGATTCTTGACAGCATCAATGACGGCATCTTTAGTGGAGAAAGTATTTAGATGCCACTCTATCCTGGGATCTCCACTGTACTGAGCCAGACCTAGAAACACACATTTACACAAACACAACTTGTCATTTCTTGTATTATTCCCTCAAACAGAAATTAGCAAAATATCTAAAAATGATGAAAAAATAGGAAGCACTGCACTGGGCCAAGACAGTAATGTCTTCATCTTTATCAGAGAATCATGAGTTAAAACGGACTGATAAATCCTTAAGTTAATAAAGGAGTGCCTGAGATTTTTCTTCCATCACTAGTAGGCTGAACAGTCATTGCCTGTTTTATGTATGTGAGCAGAATATCTGTATTAAGGCTATTAAAACATTTACACAAACATCAGAAGACCATATTGGTGCACCCATCTGTTCAAGAAGGAAAGTAGCGGGAACCCACCTATCCTCGTCTTATCAATGCCAACATCAAAGGCATTAACAAGGTTTTCCAAGAACATGCGGACCAGACGGAAGTTGAGCCGACCAATACTCCAAGAGCCGTCCACCAGGATCACAATGTCAGCAATGGCCTCAGTATGGCACACAAACTGATCCACTGAAAGAAGGAGAGGAGAGAATATGACATGAATTCAAATTCACAACAGCCAGGGAGAACCAGACAGAATAAAGGACTAATAAAAAGGCAGATGAAAAGACAACTCTTAAAATACATAATGCTTTTACTTTTGATGTGCACATTTTTCAGCCAAAAGACGAAAATCCCCAATAAATTCACACCTCAAGTCTGCAGGTTTCAGATTGTTTTTATTGAACAAAACACATATAGTACTGTAAACCAGACAGCCACAAACTGAGCTCAGAAAATCAGTAAACATGTCAAATAGACACAAACCATTTTCTTTGCATACAGTACAATGATGCAAATACAAACACACAATATATGTATCGGCAATAGACAGTCAAAAGCAATAAAAAATGTTCAATAAAACATTCAGTAGTTTCACTTTAATGCATTAAATGCAACCTGACATAAAAGCACATAATAAATACACCCTGGCTCATGAAATATCGCCTGTAATATCCCTCTATAATAGAGAGTGTCATGAGGATCACACATTAATATATTGGTTTAATTCAAAGTAAGGTGGTTAATTCCAGCCTCTTTTTTTCTGGTCTTAAAGGAGGAATCTGTAATATATTTACTGAAATAATTCATAAAATGAGCATGATATGTCCTCAGAGATTAAGGAAAAATACTAAGTTGAAATATTTGCTTCTCCGACAGCAATGCTACAACCACAATGTTCTCCTTTGAAATTTTTATTCGAGGCCAGAATAACTGTTTTCATTTGCCCATTTCACTTTATTTAGAGTTCAAATTAATGCTGAATGTTTGCTGAATGAGTGTTTGTTTGTGAGCCGTAACAAACCATCAATAATCTTTGAGAACAAGGAAATGCTTTAAATTAAGCAGGCTGTTAGGTAGTGACTGAACTCCAACTCCAGAGTGTGTATTTTTGGAGCAGTGGACTTTTGTTTTCAGGATAACGGGCTTAACTTTGCATTAACAGACAAATGACAGTTATAACCAGAGTGTAAGACTCGTTGCCGCTTGTTATTGTCAATTTACATTGTTGCACGCATCTGTGCTTCTGCCATGTTCCTGTTGCCTGCCTGAGCTTCCCCGAGTCTGGGGAGAAGGGATGTCAACCTATGGCTCCAACTCGCTATTTGCATAGGAAGTTGCTCCATACTGCTCCTTTAAAATAATAAAACCCTAACCCTTAAAATAAGTAATGCAAATTATCAATTTTATTATCATATCAATATTATCAATATCAACTGAACTCGTTTATTGTGTTTATTGTATTTTTTCCAGCTATATTGCAAAGCCCTTATCTGAACATTAGTCAGCCGCCCAAGCACAAACACATATCCTGCATCTTTTTTTCTTGCTCTATAAACATGTACAAAACATGATGTAAAAACAGAATCTTGAGAGCCTCATTTGAACTTATTGGTGTTTTTTTTCCCTGGTATCTCTCCTACGCCCCTCTTCTTGGAATTACACTGTAAACAAATAATTAAAAAACTGACTCACTTTTCATTTGAAAAACAGTTTTAAAGAGTAAGCTCACGCATGAAACCTCCCACTTGAAAGTAAATGTGAGAATTCATATACACACAAACACACACGTTTGTGAGTTCATTTATCATAATACCATAATGCTGCTTATCTTGTCATCCTGCCCTGTAAATGAATACATCCACTTAACGTTGCATCATAAATCCCTTATCTGTCTACAAAAGTAATAGTGAATGACCCAGAAGATGCTGATAAGGTTGAACATTTGCGTCTAAATGAAGAATAACAGTAAAACAGAATGCTGACTGTAGGAAATGTGAATTATTACTTTGCATTTTTGTTCACAAAAGTACATTTTAAAGGTTAAGATAAAAATTACAGAGTGGAGTTATACCATATGAGTCAATCAATCAATTTAAACAGAATGTAGCAGGGACCTTTTTTTTTTTTTTTTTACATGTCCTTTAGGAAGCAGAGAGGAAGGTTCAATTTCTCACTATGCTTCTACAACAGATGTTAGTTTAGTGGCTCAGGTGCAGACTGGGTAATTGCAATGTCCTGGGTTAGTCCCAAGACCTTTGTGATAATTTTGTTTCACTTGTGTTCCCTTCTTTGTACACTGTCAACTATCAACTGTAAAATAACGCAAAATAAAATAATTTGCTATTTACTGGTTAAAGAAAATTTACAGTATTTTGGCAAGAAAATTACCTCAAAGAAAATACACTTACTGTACCACCTGCGCTATTTGCGCTTCAATCTCAGGCCAACACTATCTTTCACAATCACTATCAAGATTGAAATTCATAAAAGACATTGTGTAACGATAAGCCATGCAGGTATTCATTTCAAGAAGTGATTTTCCAGACAGAGCCGTCTGTCTGCTGTCTATGTCTGTCTGACTGTTTGAACCATCCATCTGCTGCAGTCGGCAGACGGAAGAGAGTAGAGAAGACAACAAGGTCAAGAGATAGCTGATGACAATCTTTGGTTTGCAAATGCAGCATCACATATAGGACTGAGGTGCTATTATAAAATACACCTCAGGTAGTATTTTGAAAATGCCAAGAAGATTATGAATATATCCCCAGAGGTAAGGTACATAATGGTCACAGATGTGCTATTTTGCCAAAATTGATGATGCATTTTAGAGTGGCCCATATGGGGCAAGCAATTTATGTTTCGATAAGTATCAGATAATGTACAGTGAGTGGGTCATTATGCTATATAAACTGCGTGATGCAGGACTTGAATCACCCTAAAGGGGTTTACTTTGCCAATGCCAATAATAATGTTAGGAAGTAAATATAAACTTCAATTTAATAAAACAGTAATCTTCACTAATTATAGATAGAAAGTTTTCAAAACGGCCCATATTGGACAATGTATATGTCATACTGATATAACTGTGAGAGGCCAATATCAGGCCGATAATACCAGCCAAATGATATGTTGGTCTGGCTTAGTAATTTAAAAAATATTTTATTGGTTTAAAAATGATTTTAGTGCTCCTCAAGAGTCTGCAGTCATAACTGTGTCCATAGCAATGGTCTGTTATTCATAGCAACGGTCTGATACACAGAATTAACAGACCTTAGGATGCCATAAATGACCTGTCAAAATCAAGTATCCACTAAAGGTGGGTCAGATGCCGCTGAAATACTATCGCAGAATACCCTGAAATATCATGATATTGTTTCTTGATGATATGGCCACATATTACTCTTCTTGCCCTTCTTACATATTACCTAGAGTATTCACCAAAGACATGTTGAGAAGAGAAGAGAAGAGAAGAGAAGAGAAGAGAAGAGAAGAGAAGAGAAGAGAAGAGAAGAGAAGTTATAGTTTAGTACAAGAGTTTCAGCAAAATGGCAAAAGGCTGAGAGGCCAAAGAGTGAAAAGATGGTTCTTTGTAGAGTTTCCCTTCTTACAACACAAACAAGCGTGGCCTTTAAAGAAAATCTAAGGTTAAAGCATATAAAGAAAGAACCATAACTAAGCTTCCATAAAAGACTCAAACAAAGACACAGATCAGCTGAGGAGCTATTCTATAATACAAAAGTGAGAGACATTCAGGGGGTGTTAGTATTTATAGTACCTGCTGTTGACACTGTGGGTAAATAGAGAGACGAGGGACTTTATGGTGAAGACACAAAGAGTGAGAGAGGGAGACAGGGGCATTGTGATGTGACAAGTCATCAAGACAGACGAAGGAGATGGTAAACAGAGGATTAGAGGGTCGTAATTACAGCTAATTACAGCTCACTGACCATTCCATGACCCACTGTTGGCAGGGTGGTGAGAACGTCCTTCAACTAGACATGACACTGGTGGTTTACATCTGAACCAATAATCAAGGTTACCCCTCTCCTTCACATTATCCCTGCTGATGTCTGTAAACAGTTTAGTTGAACATCAAGGGTCATTTTTTTTCCTAACAGAAATCATTTGCTGCCATTCATTATTATATAGTTTGAGAGACGACTTCCATAATTGCAAAAGGTAGATAATCCATCTCAGTAAACATGAAACCTTGAGTTAAAGTTATTTCCTTGTGGCCAGGTTGTGTGTTTTCATATCTGTGTGGATTAAATTAGACTCAGTTTTCAGTCAGGACAGAGGAATGAAAGTCTCTGCAACACCTTACAAACTTTAATGTATTTTTTGCAGGTCTTTATTAACTGAGTAGTTAATTTCAAGCAACAGCAGATTTAATGTAAGGTTTGTGTTAAGTATTGAAATACTAACAAATCTAATTCCATTCAGTTTACATGGTTTGCTAACTTTATTGGATAGGGTTACCTACTCTAGTTGTAAAGGGGATGTGACTGTAAATGCTTCAGATCATAAAGCAACTGTTCCACTGAAGTATTCTTGATTAAGACCTGAATTCTTGAAACAGAAAGACCTTACTGTCTGTATTATCGTTTAACAACATATATGCGTATTATCATATACTATATGTATTATCAATTGGAAATCTGTCATGCTGTACACACTTTATACGGGACTCCCTAGAAACTGGGTATCTCCCCCAGGGGCGGTGTTGTCTGCCTGATGCACATTCTTGTCAGTTCACTTTAGGTCGTTTCATCGCTTTCTGGATAAACTAGCAAAACTGTAACCTAAATGAGCAATTTACCAAGGTACACTTACATTTTGGCTCCTTGTACTGCTGCACGGCTGCAACTGCGATTTATCGTTTTGACAAATCATCGAGGAATTGTTAATGTTATTTTGTTCCGGTATTAAAAAGTACAAACTTTAAAAAGTGAATAAACTCTCAAATATTTGCTTACTTGATTTTGAAAAAATGTGGCCTAATAATACATCACTATGTGCTCACATGAATTACACCAAGGGCAACCCATCATTTGCGCACCCTCCCCTTCCAAGCATGTAAAGGAAGCCATGATGACTGCAGAATTCATGATAACATGGTGGTACAACATGGAGAACTATAAACAGCTCATTCTAAGGTAACAAAAACGCAACAATTCTTATTTTCAGGTGATTGTACGCTATTAAAAGCATACTTATAGATATTATTTTACAGTTCTGCCATATTCTGCCTGTAGATGCCCAAAAATCGTACACATCAGACCTTCAATCAGATATTTCTATATGCTCTAATAAGAGCCTATGCTTCTAAGTCTTATAACACACAGTTTTTTTCATGTATTTGTACAGTTTTTAAATAAAGTCCTATCTACTTCACAAAGGTAGTTATGTTTAATATATTATTTGGCTATGGATGTTCCCAAGCCTTCATTACCTAATACAATTTTCAAGTTTTAAATGAGATTTAGAAAGTGAGTACTTTTAAAGCTGCTAGTTGTTAATAAGGACACCACACAAACTTAAGAAAGGATTTACAAATAGCAGGTGCAACCTAATCAAGATCCTGTCTGCACACTTTCTGGGAGTACAGACTATATAATATATAGTATGTTAAAGGTTTACGTCATGTCCTATAATTAAACATTTTCACCCATCTGTATATCTATCTGAATATAATAATTTGACAATCAACTGGTAATTTCTAGGATGAAATTCCCTCAGTGGTTTGGTAAATAATCTACAATCACATCAGAATGACTTCAGCAATCATGTAATTGATGTGTGCAAAGCAGACACAAAGAACATAGGAGAGCGAGGGATGGGAATTCAAAAGGCATGCATACAGTCCATGGTCCTACACATAAATATGCACACACCAGTCTGTCCCTCCCGACAATGGATGTCAGGGAGAATGCTTCTACTATCATACTACTGACTGCCAGACAACAGCAGGCTTGTCAAAGGTCCCTCTCCTCCTTCTGAGCCCCATCTGCCTTTCTTTTTCTCCTCCCCTTCTCTACCTCTTTCCCTCCTTTTCTTGTCCCGTCTAACGCCTTTGCTGCGGGTCAAAGTGCACTTACTGGGGAACAGTGGGGGACTGTGTCTGTGTGCGCACATGAAGGAGAAGAAAGTGTGAAAGGGAGGAAGGGAAACAAGTGAAGCAGGAATAAAGGGACACAGAGAGAAGGCAAAACCCTGTTTGGGTTTGATGAAAAACCACAGATATATTGACAGATTATGTGGTGCCAAGTCTTTCCTTTGTCCACATGTACAGTTACTCCTCTGCCTCTCTGCACTCCTCTGTCCATCTCTGTGGCTAACTAATAAAACACAGGCTTTGCTTCACACCGAAATCTTTAATTTCACTAACTGAAAACTGCTGTGGCAGCACCTAAGACACGTCAGTCTCTACTTAATATATGTCTTCTTGTATTTTTGTTCATACGGAGACAAAAGTTCATATGTGTACAGAAGAAAAACATTACAAGTGATGACAGATTCACAGTCCTCAATTTCGGATGGTACAGACGTCACAGCTAAGGGCAGATTTGATGATGGGATGAAGTTCAGATTTGCCAAAGTTTAAACTTATTTGCATGTTATATATCAGTATACCTGAATAATTTGTCAAATCTCTGTATTACATTTAACAACCATTTTAGTTCCACTGTTCACTGACAGTTTCTAATGTCATGGATGGCAGAGGTTCTACTTCTGCAGCAGAGTTTGACACGACCTCAGCCAGCTACTGTAGTCGAAATCCACATTTCAGTGAACCAAAATGATTTCTTGGGCAGTATTTGAGCTTACTTGCTTACCATATTACAGTGGGTTTTACACTGTCAACTCACTGTTACACTGTCAAGTGTTTATGTCAGACAGTCGTCACAAACTCATTGGCTTAATTCAAACATTATTCAAAAATCAAGAAAACATTATCAACATCAGGAAAACTATCATAGTATAAGAATACACCACAATTTGAATATAATATGAGTGAAAAAAGTTTACTTTTTATGCTAAGAAAAATAACAATACTATTATGTAGTGGCCAGAGGCTGAAACACAAAACAAAATGAACCTCTGCCACAAATCTTTGCATGTATCTTAATATCACGATACAGTGTTTTTGAGAATCAATACAGTATCACAAAACATAATATTGTGATACTCAAGTGTTTCAGTATTTTCTTACTCTCCTAGTGCAAACATGAGCAAGAGAGTGGCTGTGTCCAAATACTGCGCCGGTATATTGCTTGACATGTTAAAATGCTAGTGTGTAGCTGTTAATTGTAGCTAATGGATTATGTTCATTATTTTCAATGTTTTTTTCTTGTTGTCTTTGTTCCAGGGTTTTATCAGCCATTGCCTTTGCGCCATGTGTTTTGTCTGTCCCTCATGCATTGTCTTTCGTCTTTGTTTTCTTTAATAACTTTTGCATAAACACTCCTGTGTATTGTATTTCAGTAAGATTTAGTTGGACCATAATTGTCTTTGTATATACAACATATCCATGTATAACAAGAAAATACTTAGTTTCACAGTTACAGAAATAAGAAATTTAGGTTTCACAGCAGGCATTTTACTTGTCTTAGCAGAAAAAGCAGTGGTGTTACATTAACGGTTAGCCATGACAGTGTGAAAGTGAGCCAACATGTACATATTTGACAGGACCCTGAAACCAAAGCAGCTACTACTCAAACATTTTATATCATTAAGCTTAATTTGCAGATTTGTGTCCATGTAGCTATATTCACTGATTGTGAACCATGAGGTTGGCTGAACTACATCTGAACCATATTTGCATAGAGGGACATGATTAGAAAAGGCGCTGCCATCTCCGAACCTATTTACATGCGAGTACAAAAATTGGACAAACACCAACCATAATTGGCATGTGAGCATGTGATTAGACAGACCGTCCACCTGGTGTCCATGAGAAAGCGGGAGAGCGACCACATTTTACGACTCACCCACAGTGCAGTCTGCAGTGCTGTGGGAAAAATTATGTGGCTCCTTGACAATTGAATTAACTTGTGTGGGAGTGGAGAAATGGGTATTAAAATGTGAGCACAACAATGGAAGCCACTGTTTGCTGGCTGCAACTTCTAGCTGAGCGAAGACAGACATGCAGAGACAAAGACAGTGATGGAGATGGGGAACAGAACTGGGAACTAGAAGAGAGAAATGTTACTGACAAGTAGTACAAGTAGCAGTTAGTAGTAGAAACTCGTGTAGTAGGACACAAACACAAATAAAGCACAAAGAGGTTCAAACACATACACGTATAGGCTACATGTTATCCTCAAAGCAGACCAGATTAATTAAAGCAAAAGCAGATTGCTTTGTAATCTCCTTCCCACAGGAGGTAACAGATATACTCAAACACATGGATATAGCTGGGGGAGTAATGTATGCACATCACACAACCAAATAAATAGAGACTCACACAGCAAATCTTCAAACGCACACACTTATCTAGTTGAGGAAACTTTCCCCCCCTCTGTTTCTTCTTCTCTTTGTCACTCTCTCTGTTCTCATTAACAGTAGCTCTTCCCAGTCGGCCTTGATTTATTGCTGACCTCTATTTAGCCAGGGATCAGTGGAGTGTGCTGTCATTTCAATCTCTCCCTAGTTAAGTTTTATTTCCCCAGCCACTGTGATTGTGTTTCAGTGTCTGGAATTAACATTGAGAACAGTGACAGACATGCAGATGGATGGATCGTAGCAGCAACAGTCCCCACATCAATGAAAGCATTTTTCTCTTTGCTGAAGTTCCTGCATGAACCTACTTTTAGAGGAGCACTTCACCTCCAAGATAAGGCTAATTGATTACAAAAATAATTGGACGTTTATTCCCAATTTAATACAAGTTGATATGTTTGATTGTGATGTATTATTCCACTCTGTATTAAAATACACTTCAGTGAGATGATGAAATGGAAATGATATTATACAGTAGGTGAACTGCCTCTTTTATGGTCACCCCTGAGAGATGTTTTCTCAATATATCATTTCAGGATGAATAGTAATAACTTCCATCCATTTCTCCTGCCTGCTGTTTATCATGTAGAACCTAATGTTTCAATTTGAGCTGTTCCCTGTATGTTGTGAAGAAAATGTCCACTTTAAATCAATACAGTCTGGTCTTTTCCACCTCGTCTGCTCATGTGTAGGTGTGCTTGCTAAGTGCTCTACCAAACAGAAATGAAAATCATGTGGATAGCATTGAAAGACACAGCCACAATGAAGCCATAATGAAGTGATAAACTGATCTTGCAGGCCAGTTTTCCATATCATAACATCGTGTACACCTGTTTAATCACTTGTGCCAAAGAAGAGACTAAATATATTGTAATTTTATACTGAAATTCCATTATTCTGATTCCCCAGATGATAATAAAGTTAAAATAGGTTCTTCACTTGTAGATGTACCAAGTATTTAGTTAAAAATTACAACCAGTATGAAAATAATAGATAACTGAAACCCCACGATCTGCCTCCAGCAACTTTTTTCCAAATTACAAATTGATGGGACATGTGTGTAAAACCAGTTTCCCTTTCTTAGGATATATACACACAACACACCATAGCATAGCAAAGCATAGTCATTTTTTCACAGCAGACATTTTGACTGGTCAGTGTTGGATAAACACAGGTGGTAAAATCACAATGGTTCTGTTTTATTCAAGTGTCCCAGTAACAGTGTAAAAGTGATCCAGCATGCACAACACCAGGACCCTGAAACAAAAGCAGCTAAATGGAATCCAGCTGTCATTAACCCTTAAGCATCACTTGTCTAAAACTGACTTGGACCAGTGACTGCATTTAGTATCTCAAAACCTGCACTGAAGATGCCACCTTTAACTAAACTTAACACAAAACCTTGCTGCCTTGTTAGCCTAGAAACTGAAATAATTGCACCCCATTTGACGTTGTATTTCAAGTGAGAGCCTTATTGCTTTGTTTTATTACTCTTTGTTTAAACTGTTTGTTCATCATGAATTGGTCTAATGTTTCACAAAACTAATGTGCCGCTCGAATTGTCTAAATAAAACTTGAACTGAAAAGGACACGTGTTTTGTATTCTATTAATGATGAATTGATTATTGTTTGTCAATGTATTCAACTATCAATTAAGGAAAATGTGCCAAATTTCAGTATCTGTATTATTAATTTTTATAATTTTCCCTAATATGTTGGGGCTGTCCTTGAAGAGAAAGCATGAACTCATGACTTCATGACTTTAAATGTGGATGATTATAATTAACTTGTTAGTCATCATTGATTATGGAGGTAATGTGATATGATCCAAAACTCCAAATTAGCTTCTTAATGGACCTTGAGATTGTGAGAGGTGAGCTGGTTTTCTCAAATGCTGTCTCCAAAGCCAAGAAGGAACTTTAAAGTGGCCGTATTATGCCCATTTTCAAGGCCATTCTTTTATGCTGGGTTTCTGCTAGAAAAGGTTTGCATGTTTTTATGCTCAAAAACACATTATTTTTCTCATACTGGCTGCTGCTGCACCTCTTTTCACCCTCTGTCTGAAACGCTCTGTTTTAGCTCCTGTCTCTTTAAGGCTCCAAGCCCATTTCAGATTCTGTTCAGAATTAGTTGTGCATTATGCAAATGAGTTACAACATGATGTCACCAACAAACGGAGCATTTCAAACAGTTCAGAAAGAGAGGAACAACCTTAGCATGAACTTTGGTCTTTGTGATTTTGCAGAGATTTTACATGCACAAAAGAAGCTATGTAGGACATGAAAGGAAAAGGAAAAGCCCAAAAAGCATAATATGTGCACTTTAATGCGAAATTGTTCAGTCAAAAGGAACAAAGAAATACTCAGAAAAATGGAAATTTAAACATCTACAATTTTATGACAACTGGGAAAACCCTGTCAATGAAGTTCATGTGACACAAATGAAACTTCCAGAACAGCTGCTAAATTAACCACAAGCTGAGGTTTTCCTTAATCCTGTTAGTTGTTCATCAGCTCTTATGCTGAAACTGTGACACTGGCAAGAATCTAAAAGCAGCCTGTAAAACAAAGATCAGACTTCTGTATACTGCATGGAAACATTTTTTCTAAGAAATAAAAATGTAGTACAATAGCTGCAGTGATAAAAAAAAATAGTATAAGCAACAATCTCAATGTTCCAACTTTGTACTCAAGATTTAAAACTGCCTGAGCATCAACCCAGAGAGTTGTTTTAACCTTCCTACAGAAGCTTGTTTCTTCAAAAAAAAAAAAAACAAAAAAAAAACAAAACTGTGGTGGTTCACAAGAACTCTAAAATGAGATTTTCTTTGTTTTATTGGCTTGCTTATTCAATCAAGAGAGACAGGCTGCAGATTGATACACCTGTCGTTTGCTCAGTGGCCCTCAGAGCAACTTAGACAAACTCAGCCAGGCACAAACATTCATATTCATCTGTGAGACCTGTGGGCCTATGTGAGTGTGTGAGAGCGAGAGTGTGTGTATGTGTGTGTGAGTAGTGTGATCCAGTGGGTTTTAAGGTGTAATCCGACAGCTGTTTTTAGACGGCTTGTGTCATTCCACCAGAGACCTCTCCCTGCCTGGCCTCCTGATCTTTAATCCACTGTCTTGTTCTGCTCCGCTTCGCTGAAGACGTTCTGACAAAACAGACACTATATGTAAGCTGAAAGCAAGACGTGGCCTATAAACTGTCTGTCGCTCCATCTCTGCCCTGCCTTACTCTTTTCTTTCTGTTTGTCTTCCCCTAATCTCTCTGTCTGGTACACACTCACACACGCACACACACTTGTTGAACTGTGTGGGTTTCTGTTTCAAAAGTTGAATCCCTCTTATCACATCTGGTTATTTTTTAGCTCCATGCATACATTGTAAGAACCTTAAAGATGGGTGCGGCTCTCCGGCTAGGCTTTTTTGTGTCACTATTTAACACAATATTGGCTTACTTATTAATTCTGCAGGATTCTGCAGTTTGCTCACCTGCCCACCCTTCTCTTATCTCACCACTCATCTGTTTCTATCTTTTTTTTCTTAGTCAAGCACAAGCAACTTTTTTGACAGATGCATACATTCATCAACTTGAGGGACAGTACAGTTATCGTAAACACTTCTGTGGTGCAGTCAGGAGACAGTGTAAGAAGGATTTACTGCAGCTAAAGTAGTTATTATGAGCCACTGAGAAATCATGGAAATTTATACAAAACAGATCTAATACTTGCCCATATTCCCCAAATGATACAATATCAGTTTTTAAACCACAATCTTCGGAGCAACGAATGAGCCCCTCTTCAAAATTATAGGGGTATGTAGCTAATTTTACCAATCTAGAGAGGCATTCTGTGTCATTTCAAACAACAGTTCAAGGTCTGATGTGCTTCGTCAACCACAAAGTGTAAACCAAAGGGATGACATGAGGGGGGAGATTGGAGAAAATGGGAGGACAGGATTGACAGGATAGGAAATAAAGTTTAGGGGGCAAAGGGGGTCAAGAAAGCTCAGGCAGTAGAACAAACTAGAGCGATAGAAAGAGGATGAAGTGGTGTGAAGAGGGGATGAAGGAAAATTGGTGAAATGCATAAAGGGGTATACAGGAGAGCAATAAATGTGCCATATAAAGCAGAAGGTGGTGCAGAGCTAAAAAACATGAGTACAGAAAATAAACAAAAGGACAGCAGAGAAGGAAAAATAAGTAAATCATGAAAAGGCTTTAAAAGTAGGCCTGTATTTTGGTTCTAAATGTAAAATCACTAAATTGAATAATGCCACTATTAATGACACATTTGATTCAGTTGTCAAGGTAAGTATTGCATTTCTTCTAGCAGGTTCTTCTACAATCACAGGGTTCAAGGTCAATGTGTTGCTTTACTTGCCTGGTCGGGCAACCAGATCAGAAATCTACTTGCTCGAAGTCAGTTTTTACTTGCACCTGTACAATTTGTTTAATTAGCAGTTACTGAATAACAACAAAGACTAAAATTAAGGGTCATGTTTAATCTGGGGCTGTAATATCTATAAAATATCAGAAATTTATAATCTATAAAATGTCAGGACATACCTGAAAAATGTCTAATTCCAAGGTGATGTCTTTAAAGGCCTCGTCTTGTTATACCAAAACCCAAAGATATTCCATTTAATATGATAGTAAACAGAGAAAAGCAGCTTTCCCTTAGGGAAATGATGATTTAAACTTAGGATCGAGGCCCAAAATGGGTTGCATTCTTATTAGGTCAAGAGTTGACAAAGTAAAATGCAGACTGTATTTCCTCAAATAGTGACAGGCAGCATGAAATGATAAACAGAAAGTACCTCTCACTGACGACAACCCTTCAATGACATTTATCAGACGGAACAACAATTTTAGAACACAGGGCCAAAATACAGCCGGGGTCAAGAAATGTAACTGCAACCTCACTAATGGTATAAAATATGAATATCAACCAGTACAAAAATGACAATTAGGCTATCAACATAAAACACCACGTTCTGCACAGAATAATATGCGAACATTTAAAAAAAAAAAGTAACATTTGCCTTTTGGAGCCTAAAACAGCTAACTTGAATGACTCAGCCAAGGCATGATGGGAAATGTGGGCCGTCAATACAATATTTTAGTATGAAGCCTCGTTTTGATCCACTCCCGTTTGACCTGTTAAAGTTACTGTATTATACCGTTGATACAAACTCAACACTTCCTGTATCTGTTTCAAATTAAAAGCCCTCTAATGTTTCACTTGCCATATAAATTCATTATGAGGTGAAGAGAAACTTAACGCTCAGTAAATTTGATTATTGCTGTGATATACATTTACAATAAAATAAATACATTTTAAATCCATGGTTTGTTGTGTTATTTATCAGTTTTCATGTAATTCATGATGTATGTATTTGTAAGTCTGGGTTCCGGTGAGACACCTAATTTCTCTTTTGGGTCTCCAGTTGAAAAACTTTGTGAACCCCTGCCCTATACCATTGCTATTGTGTGTAATGTGAAAGCTGTTCTTGATTTGGCTCATTTCTGACAGAACTACACCTATAGTGGGTTTGGCAAAAATCAGGGTAATAAAACCAAAGTGGCATCTCTCACACTATAGCCACAGAATTGTACAGTGTGATATAGCTTCTATTTGTGACCATGAAGAGTGAAGAAGAGAAGTTATAGCAGGGGCAAATCAGGGAGGAAGTGGACGCTAATTATTCTAATTGACCTCTGCATTTAAGGAGTCCTTGCCACTAATGGCCAAAATTCCATTAGCACATCCAAACACACATGTACTTGTTAACCACTGTCACACAATTAGCTCAACTCAGCCATGAACCCCCTCATTTAATCGAGGACAAGGACAGAAGTCTGGCTAGCACAGAGACCACACGCACGGACACAGACACACACATACACACACACAGACGTCCAAGTGAGCTATGGCTGATCTACTCCCAAGTCTCTGAGCGCACATCCAACGTGTGTGAGGATGATATTTCTTTAGTTCCTCTCAGCAAGAATAATTCAGAACCTGGCGAATGTCCAAAACAAAATGTAAAACACAACTCGCAATGATGGAAAAAGTGTTAAGCGAGATGAGACAAATGGAGGCAAAATGTGCATTTCTGGAGGACATTTACCTGAGTTCACTCTTTGCCGCCTCACTTTTCATTTTGGTTTATTTTAATATTTTCTCTTTAAATACTACTCTGTAACGCCCTCCTCACTTTGCCCTTCACACTGCACACCAACTCCTACTGAAACTGAACATTTCTACAGTGTTTTGTAAATCACCTACGTCATCATTTTAAAATTTCTTGGAGCCTTTCATGCTTTTTTAGCGACGGCATACAGTATATATCTGACTCTTTTTGCTCTCAAATGGGAAGAACTGGTTGTTACAAGGCATGCAAAGGAAATGATAGCATCACTCACCATTTAGTTTGTAGCCTGCTCATACATAATCGGGCTGCATATTTGTCTCCCTTCAATTGTGGTATCAGTTTTTGCCTCCTCACTCAGATTCTCCAGCCATTTGTCAGCCTAATGGCACATCTCTCTGGCCACAAACCTTTGCCATTTTGTGCAGCCACTGAGCATCACACTAACTGAATGGGGGAGATGAGATATTATATTAAATATAGGGCAAAATGCACAACGACAGAGGAAGTACATAACTGGTAATTCTGGAAACTAATAGGGCAATAAAATAAAGCAAGAAACACATACAGATATGCACACAGGCACAAAGAGATGGAGAGATTTAGACTAAATGAATGTTAAAGCTGGGAATTAACACGGTGATAAATATAGAGAGAGGAACACACACACACACCTAGCCAGAGAGTGCCAAAGCTGAAATAAATGATAATGTTAGGAATTAAGGTTGGCTATAAATATAGAAACCTCACTCTCCAGGTGTGTGTTTGTTACCCTCTGCAGATGTGATGGATACTAGAGGACTCCTTCTCTCTCTTTCACTATCCGAGTGGTGAATGTCAACAGAATCTCATTGGCCTCCAGTTCAACTTTAACTACGTCTGTCCCTTGGGTTCAATCTGTGTGCATGTCTGCCTGTGTGAGCGCCAGTTTAAAGCCTTCAGTCAAGGAGTGAGGAAGCCAACACTCCCCTCACATCCTGTTAGGTAATATGTATTGAAAAAGGCACCGTAGCATGGAGGGAAGGAGAGGCTTTTGCCCTTTATTGCTCAATGATTTCCACTTGTTTGGGTATGGCTGTTGGCCTTGCGCTCTGATTGCTTTCTGTACAAAAGCTAAAACAAAGCAAGTCAACCATTTAATGAATGGATTCATATCAATATCAGAGTCTTTCCAGTTAAATGACTGAAGAGTTCTGAAATGCGTTGTACCTTTTTCGTCCATATCTGCAACTTTAATTTAAGTGAAGGCAAGGACAACAAGGGTAATGAAAAATCAAATCAGTTAACTGTTAAAACATGTTTCAATATAGTTTGTTTAAAGGTGCAATAGACGGCATTCAGCCTCACGCGATGCCAGCAAACAGGTATTTGCTATGTGATGACATATTGGAGTAATGGCATCCTGAACAGAGAATGAAGTCAAACTCTGTTTATCCTCTTCAGCCACATATGCATGTTAGTGCATGTGAGCATGTATTGTCCTCCCCGCATCCATTTTCAACATGGCAGCCTGGTGAGTATAGAGCCAGACAGATAACACCGCTGTAACAGTCTATATCTGTGTCTGCATATATGTTGTCTGGCAGTCACCTGGTCACAATCTTTCTTGTCTTACAGATCAACAGTTGACTAAAATATGTTTCTGAAAACATTTTAAGTAGGAACATCATCTTGATCCATACTTGATCAGCACTAGTCTTGGGTGATATCTATTTTTTCATACCATCAAATCTTCCTGATATTTTAACGGGGCATACAGTATTATGGCAGTATTTGTGTAAAACATGTAAAACATCTCAAAGCCAAGCTGATCATCATGGCAACACTACTTGCACAGCTAGGAAACAACACACACACACACACACAAACACACATAGGAGCTCTGCTTCGGTCTTGAGATGCTGCAGCCTTTATTCACTGACACCCTCAAACCAGTACTGTACATTTACAGCACCGTTGCTGCGCATACACCACCAGACCAGCAATTTCACTAAACATTTCTTCCTCCACAAGTGCACATTCACCATTACTCTCTGCCACCATAAACATTAATCAGTCTGCCACTTGCCCTTTCTCACATTCACTAAAGTCATACTCTCACTATGATACACCACACTGACCAGTCAGTCATCCAGTGTTTGCTAGCTTACCTTTATCATCAAGATTAAATCATGTTGCAGCACAGTCTGACCCCCTGTGATGTTTGCTGTGCACTACAGCAACTACTACAGCATCTTCCTATCAATTTAATATAAAGAGGAGTGTCTGTATTTATGACGTGGTTGAAGATCATGCCATCAGGATTTACCTTTATACCTCCCAAGCCTATTTAGTACTGCCTCATTTCACAGTTTAATCTGAGTTTGGTGACCTGTGTGTCTTCAGATTATGCTTTCTTTTTTAATTTCCAGCTTAACTGAGTAAACAAACAGTGCACTCATCTTGATCTGTGATGCTGGAGGTCCACTGCAACCTCTAGTGGCAGTAAATGTTGCATACAGCACCTTTAAAAATAAAAGACTTTTTCTGCATAAGTTAAACTGAAACCTATCTACTTTAAAAGTGAGCAACTCACTGTCAATGGTGGAAAAACAGAAATTTGCTGTTATTACAAACTCTTTTTATTAGAGAAAAACGACTGCTGACTTACAGTATCTGTTAGATCTTTATGGTCTGCAGGGCGACAACCATCTGTTTTACTACTGGAGGCTACTGACCCACATTTGTTACAAATACAGCCACGGACACACCTACAGTACACACACACACACACACACACACACAGATGTCCTCTGATCTAATATCATGCAGCTGTCCAAACAATGGCTATTATTTTTGAGGAAACATTGTTTAGGGCCAATTTCCCAAAAAATTATATTACCGTCTTGAAAAGGGACCATTAATGGATTTGTTCTTGCTCTGATAAGCAAAACATAAATATTTATTGTTATTGGCTGCAGAATTCCTTACTGACTTTATTTGGGATGAAATATGGATGAAACCAGCAGTGGTGGAAAACCATTAATACAGCAGATAATGGCACATGAATCTAGGTTTTGTAGGTTTATTATGTGGAAGGCAAAAGATAATTAGCCAAAAATTACTTTTATTGGACAGTTTGTAGTAAAGTAGTAAAGCATAGCAGAGAGAAAGAGAGTGGGATGACATACAAATACAATGTTGGTGATTTCTATCCATATGCCCTTTACCCATGTTTCCTCCATCATTGCCTTGGAGGATTCGCCCCCCCTCCCCCCCGAGACAGTCCCAAAAGAAACAAAATATTTATGTTATTTACCTCATTTGTGCACTTCTTTAGTTTTAGCTCAGTATAAGAATCTAAACTGTCTTTTGCTGTCATTTACAGTGGTGCTAGTGTCTCTCTTCTCTTCTGCTCTCTGTTCCACCATAGGAGAGGTTTAAGGCTCATTTATACTAAACATTATATATGCATACAGACATAGACATCGCCGTCTGTCAGTAATCTGTGTGTACGGATATGAATGATACAGAGCAGTACCTCCAATAGTTTGGGGGGTAGAGTAGCAGAGTAACCAATAGTTCAAGTGAGACATGACTATAGATAACATGACAAAGAAGTTTGAAAAAATGGGTCACTGGGAAATAAAAAAAAACAAAAAATTACATGACAATTCATCCAAAAGTTGCTGAGATATTTCAGTCAGGACCAAAGCAGTAGATGGACCAATGTATAATCTATAGAGCCATGATACTAGCATGGCTAAAAATAAAATATTCATGATAACAGTCCATGTAGAAACCAATTCTGATAAATATATGTATATCTGATACCAAAGACGACTATAATGTAATAAATGTTGCCTCCAGCCTTTTTGAAAGTTTCTTGGGCAATTAACCAAAATGGAACCACTGAATCCAGCAGACAATGATGGCAAGCTCTTAAACTGACACCATGTAATAGCATTACACTGAATTTGTCATGTCTCAGTCCAAGCTAGAAAGAGTAGATGTTAATGTTTTGACATTTTAGATTGTGAGAAAGTATAAAGTATGACTGTCAAGCACTGAAACAGACATTTTAAAATGTAGCCAATCGATTAAGGAGCCCAGAGTCTTTTGTTGGCAGAGATCAAACTGACAGAAACAAGTGAAAAATGAACATTTGACAAACTTTACTGGCACTCCAGCTGGAAAGCAGCTGAAACGGTTTAATTCATTCATTATCTTTATTTTTTTTATAATGTAGTCCTCATTATAATCACTACTTGTCTTTGTTCTTCTAGTTTAGAATCGATCTGCCCTGATTTTATCAGATTGACAAAAATGTCCAGAAATTAATTAATATTTCTACGATAAAGGTGAATTTGCTTTTGTTTTATCAGGGGAAACTTTGTAGTAGTACAGTCGCGTATTTCAACAGCCAAAACTTTCAAGACATAACAAATGCACTAGTCTTATCAGCAAGAAATAGTTCACAAAAACTGAATATTTAATAACCAAACTGTGCATATACACACAGAGCGTTCTCAATAAAGCAGTTTGTCTTTTTAGTCCCTAACCTGCTGAGATAGCATTATAGAAGTACAGGTATGAGTGATTCACACACATGTATAGTTTTACAAAGGGCATTGATATTTTCTCAGTGCCTCCATCTCTGTTGCTTTATGCCTCTCTCTCTCCCACCTCTCTTCCTGCCTTCAGATTCATAGAAAACAATATTTTGAACAGTGTAAAGAAAACAGCTCCACGCATGCTACTGTGTTTAAGTTGTCAATTGAAACTGTAACAAGAAATGTAGTAATTACTGGAGGTTGGTTAGCAGAGGATAAAGATAAGGCAATTATGTCTCCCAGTAATTATGTTGCTCTGATGTTTCTCATTAACAAAGAGTACACGAGGAATAACTTCACTGATTTGCACCATATTTAACAGAAGTGAATGACTAAGGCTCAATCTTATGCGGAAATTTCCAAAATGAAACTAATTCTTCAGAAATCTGAGTGGTATTCCTACCCTGCACAGTAGACTTGGGTTTTTAAAATCATGCCTAGGTATTTATCCTGCTTTTTTTCCCTGCAGACAATGACACAGCAAAAAGAAAAAAAGTCAGACACTTCAACTCAGACCCTGATATTCAAGGAGAGAAGGAATTCTCTTCACATCTTCCAGCAGTGAGCACTGAGCAGCTGAATCCGGCACTCAGATCACTGATTGATTTAGACGCTGCAAAAAATGCATCAGTCTCCTCTCCAGACTGAGACTTGACTCAGGAGTCCCTGACTGATGATTCCAATTATCGACTTTTAGGGTGCAGACCTACAAATGACTGACATCAATATGGGAAACTTTTACCAAGGTAAAATATCCCTTTAAAACCTTTTTTTTCTGTTTGCTTAAAGCCAGGCTCAGTCAATGACACCCCAAGAGCAGCCAGAAAATTAGTTTCATTTAAAGCTCCTGGAACGGACAGTCTGTATTTAGTTCAGAGCAGCCTGTGCTTATGCTCTGCAAGATACGGTTTAGTAATTTGTAGAGTATCTTTAGAACAAAAGTGGGTGGCGAAGGTAGTTATTTTACTGAGAGCGGAGGAAGTTTCATGACACTTCCTTTAGCTAATGGCCCTCTCCCCTCTACTTTTAAACACATCTGAGCAACTTCAAACCAACTTACTTGGATGCTCATAAACACACACACACACACACACACACATGCACACACACACTACCCAGGATGCTTTTGATATAGGCAGCCAAAGATAAAAAGCTAAAGTTTTCTGCATATTTTTCTTTCTTTTCTGAATTTTCTGCATTTTCTTTAACTATGACTTCCCAAGTTGAAATGCAAAACAGTGTCGAATGTATTTCATGCAGGGAAAGAAAAAATCACATTAAATTACATTTTTATTATCGTTTTTTATTTACATGCTTTATTATCATTACGAATCCAACACAATCCCAAATACGGACAGACGCATTTCTCTTTTTTAATTGGTTAGTCCTGAAACTTTATCACCAAGAGTCCATGTTTCTTCTTCTTATGAAAGCTATGTTTGTCTGCTCAGCTACGCTACCACACAGATTGACCCCTGGTGGCATAAACCGCAGACTACAATACAGCATCTCTCTATTAGTCGGATAGAGAGAAGAACGCCACGTATTGACAATCATAGCTAGCCTATTTACATTGTCTCCAAACTAATTTCTCATTAGGCTATAATAAAACTGTTCAAGAAAGTTACAAAAAACAGTGCAATTTCTTTGCAAATACTGAATGAGGTGTGACCCACAGAAATAAGAGGTAGTGTGCATGCACATGGCTGGCTAGAGTGTACAAAGATAACTGACTTGTCTGATGTCTGCAACACACACAAACACAGACATACATCAGAGAGGAGATGAGAGTGTGAGCCAGCTGTTAATGAAAGGTTTTGTAAACAACCCACCCCTGACATAAAAGCAAGCTGATTACTACTCTGGAACAAAGTGGTGATGGATTGGGTTAGCATTGATAATACACATACAAATTCTCTCTCTCTCTCTCACACACACACACACACACACACACACACACACACACACACACACACACACACACACACACACACACACACACACACACACAGGGCATTATAGAGAGGGAGGGACAGAGAAGCAGTCACACATCACAGTACAACATGAAGGACCATCAATACAGTGCACAAAGCTGTATTCATAGGCACTGGCACACATACACACACACACGCAGTAAATATACAAATTCTATTGAAGAACAGCAGGATATTATTATAATCCCCAACAGGTACGAGGCAGAACACCAATCAAGGTCACCCCTGCTGCAGTGAATGGTGAGTGGTTCTGATAACAGCAGACTGAAGGAAATCCAGTTTTGATTCTGCCTACTGACAGGAGGAGGAGGAGGAGGAGGAGGAGGAGGAGAGCAAGAGAGAAACAAAGAAGAACATCAAAGATCTAAACCAGTGTGTGTCTGTTTGTTTGAGCAACAGAGTCATTGCTGTTGGCTGTTTTTTTATTAGTTTCTATTTTTATAAAGTTGCAGCTTCAGTTTTGGTTTAATTGTAGTTTTAAATTTTTCTAATAAATGTTTTAAATTTCTGTTATGTGAATAAGTGCACTGCAGGCAGGTTCACCACATGAACTCACAGAAAAGATTTTTGGTAATTTCATAAGCAGATGTGTTGGACCGGAGGAACAGCTGCGAATTTTACCAAAACAAAAACAGGCACATTTCTGCACCATTTTGCTCTCTCTGGTGGAGGAATTTTCCAAAAACAAAAGGCAAAAATTTCTAAAGGTCACCAGACAATTTATATTGTACAGATTTTACTGCACCACCTGAAGATGAGACACAAAATCAATAGGTGGAAGATGAAAACAAATCCATTTAAACTCCCATCGTAAAAAAACAAGGCTCATTTTATTTCATCATATCAAATGTTGTTTTAGTTTTTATTGTATTTCAGCTCCTTTTTAATGTTTTTTCGTAAAGATGGCATAGTGTGACAGTTCAGTATTTTCCAGAGAGGAAAAGTTCAGGTCCAGTACTGATATTGATTATTAGCAATCAAGGAGACCGATGAAAGATTTTGGAAACAATATACACTTGCATTCCACTAGGCTACATTTATTTGATAACTTAGTTACTTTACATCAAACAATTAATTGGCATTAAGACTTTAACCAATTAAAAGTATATTAATCAAGAGTCTAGAATTGGCAGTAATTGCACCTAATTTAATTATTTTGTCCGAGAGAGGCATTCATTGCATAAGGAAACTAAAACTTGAGAATGAGAAAAAACATGCACTTTGTATCTAATTAATTAATTAATTAATTACTTAATTATTGATGATTAATGATTTCAACTTCAGTCAACCCTAGTGTTAATATTTTATGAAAGCACCAATCATCTATAATATTGTTGCAATATCGATATTAAGGTATTTGGTAAAAATTCATTGTTTATTCATTTGGCCACTTCCACCCTTTGTAGTGCACAACAAGTCATCTCTCATAACCTACATGATCAATAATTATCTATATCGGCTGATGAAACCTATTGAGAATCTAAACATATCTTCTTTAATAATAGAATCTCAGTATGACAATCACACATTATTTATTGCCAACACAGTACTTTTCCATAGCTTGATATGCAAGTTTATACATTGTGATGAGGGCACTTTAAGTGTTACCAGAGATTGCAGTCAATATGAAATTTGCTTTGATTTACTGTCAATGGGTTTCACCACCCAAGAGCCAATTTATTATGAATTCACGGATGCAAAGTGTCTATAAATAAGCTTTATAACATGGTTAATTGCTCTCGCTCTCTCTGTCTCTCTCTCTCTCTCTCTCTCTCTCTCTCTCTCTCTCTCTCTCTCTCTCTGTGCTCCATCAGCAAATATAGAGCACACATACAGCATTTGAGTAAAATTCTATTGCACAAATAAGATATACGGTTATAATCCATAAAAATGATGACACAGTCTCCAGTTAATTGGAGGCTGGACTTCTTTAAACCATATTCAGTAATAACAACTTCTGAATATCTTTCTTTTAGTGCCCTATGATAAATGATCGCTCTGCACACAAAAACACTAAATAAGGCAGCCTAAAGAAAGCGTGCTTAAATAATAAGCACCCTACCACCACAAAGTAATGAAATGCTGTCTTCGTGTACACTTTAGGCTTGAAAGCAATGGAGAAAATGTCACAGAAAGTAACTTTTAAATCTTGCAAAAACAATCACACTCACACATCAGCAGCAGTTAGACAGTCTCAAATTCAGCCACAAGCATCGTTCATGTCTGAGTCTGCAAATTACCAGCTCCATCTTTCTCTAACACACACATAAGCACACACAGAAAGCCATATTACAAACGATCAATTATTCTATAGCCAAAGATTCCCTGCTGAACTCACAGTTATGGTAAAGAAATCAACAGAGGACAGTTTCTATGTAATCAGAGACATACACTAAAGATGAAAATGAATGTGCTCTTTTCTTCTCTCACATTCCAGTGGAGGTTGAAATATTGGGCATTTAAATATGGGGACATTAATGCTGCCAGCTGAAAGTACATCTTGGTTACAAAAACAAACAGACAGAAAGCCAGACGGTCTTGTTGGGGAACAGAGCTCAAATTAACAGGCAACCGCACAGACACAAGTGAACATTGTGGGTCACTCATCGCTTAATATCAGGAGTCGCAGTCACCTAATATCACTCAACTAAAGAGTTTCCAAAAGCACCACTGTGAATGATTCACCAATGAGGCATAGATGGTTTTGGCATCTTTACTCTCACTTGGTGGGTAAGTAGACCACCAGACCGATGTATCTCTGTCTGGATTTTGCTGTTAACCAGTTGCACACAAACTGTGCATGGGGGGAAACACTTCACAGTCAGATCCAACTGGACCTGAAGTCATATTTTTTGCTTTCTGATCTATGGAGCTGGAGTTAAAGACCACACCAACGGCTGTTTTTGCTATACCTCCAAACATCACTATGGCAACTGACTGGAGGACTCTTTAAGTGGAGTCCTACTCAGCGAAATTCACTTTATTTATACATTCATGCGAGCACTGGATTTGTATATGGCCTCCTCTCCTGGATACAGTGTTTGTGTGCGTTTGTCCTACCTCCAGAGATCTCGTTGGCATCCTCGGGAGGTACGACTGAATCAGTCAGCCTCTGGGGCTCAGTCTTGTCTCCTCCGTCACTCTCACCTCTTTCAGCTGCAGCACAAAATGCAGATTAATCACAAGTTAGCAGAATATATAATTTAAAAAAACAGTTATTTTACAGTCCCTTCGCTATCTGGGTCTACATATGCCAATAAGGAAAGCACATACATTTATACTTCGAAATTACAGTAGAAAGCTGATCAAAATGAGAGAAAAGAGTAATGAGAGTGTAGTCCATCAGAACAAAGCAGAACCTTACAGTGGAGAGGAGAGAAGAAAAAACAACAGGAGAGGAAAGGAGAGGATAGTTTTGGAGGAAAGGAAATGATGGAAATGAGAGAAAAACAAGAAGAGAGAGTGGAGGGGTAGAAACTAAGCAGACTACACTACAATAGGACTATATTACTTTACAGGCAAACACAGCAGTAGCAGAGGACAGTACAGTGCAGCAGATCAGAGTATATGGGAGCTACACATTAGAATACAGCAATAGAACAGAAGCAAAAAGCAAAATGCATGAATGCACCTTTATGTCTGCCCTGAAGCGGTCTGCTCTGCTCAGTGCCACTGACAGCGATCACACTGACGGTGTAGTCCTTGGAGGGGTTGTAGTCTGTTATCAACACCTTAGTATCAGATTTAGATACGATGATCTCCCTCTGCTGACCACCTGAACGAGAGAGAAGAAGAAGAGGCAGAGGGGCAAAGGTTAGACAACTCCAGAATGTTTTGATTCAGTGATTTTCATTTCTTGTTGCTATATTCAGTTGCTTGGAAGCAAAATATTAGTATTCTCATGGTCGAGCCAATATGACGTTAATTCAGCAGTGAAGCTGATTAACATTCTCCATTCTGAAGGCAGGGAAACATTATGGTCAAGGTTGATTTTTTTTATACAGAATCTTCAGAAAAATACTGAAACGACAAAAAAATAAACAGAAAAATCTCAGAAACCAAGGCGTTTTTGTGGGTCCAGAGTCAATTCTGTTTTTGATAGGTGAAACATTGAGATGGAATAAAGATTTGAGTTTAAAGTTTTGAGCTTGAGAGAATACAATTTGTCCCTAAAATAAACTGTTGATCCTTGTTAAGAAACAAGTGTGTGCGCGCTTGTGTCCTCTCCACAGCAGTTAATCCCCATCAGACCAATAGGTCACATTATCACCCCATTTCAATTTTGACCCTGCAATCAATTCGGCCATCAATAAAGGTGTGTGTGTGTGTGTGTGTGTGTGTGTGTGTGTGTGTGTGTGTGTGTGTGTGTCTGTGTGCGTGTGCTTCCTCAGCTCTTCTGTCCCCTGTGCCTGCAGGCAGAGTGATGACTAATGGCGCCTTTAGGGGAAGGTAGATAAATCCTACTGAAGGGGACAGCAGGTCAGGTGAGGTAACTGCATGAATCAGTGCTCAGACCACAAACCACAAAGTTCTTACTCTGTGCTGGGGGACAAAAATACTGTCAATCGGCCAAACACCTGGGCTTAAAGTGAAGGGTAGGCATTCACTGGGACAGCAGATGACAACTGTTGCACTAAGAGTACATGTCACAGTTTTCTCATCAGGGATAAGCACCCTTTTTGAAATGGATTAACCAGGTGACAACAGGAAGGTGACAACAGCAAGGCATCAGACAGTTACCCTGCAATCACCTGACCCCTAACTTGCAGTGTGAGCATTTAAGGGATAGTTTGTTTGTTTTGTAAGTGGGGCTGTATGAGGCATAGATGGCAGTCAAAATGCCCCCAGTCTGGAGAAGCAGCAGAAGTACCTGTGTACAAAGCTATGCAATGTACTGTTGTAGACAGGGTCAACAGTAAAACATATTTTAGCAACCTACAACAAAAGGGCTCACCTAAAAAAATCAACATCAGTTTAAGTGTATGCTATACTTAGAATATTTTCACCACTTTACTGTCAGTAAGCCTGTTCCAACAAGAAACTGCCATTATAAAAAATATTGCTCTCTCCAAACCAACCAGACTCTATTGGCAAAATCAGTCATTTTACCTGTTTGTTTGTGTTATTGTGTGATTATAGTGTTTTATAAGGCTAGGTCGGATTAACCAAAGTCACACAACAAGACAAACAAACAAACAGATCGATGCAACTGTAGGCCAGCAACCCCCATTTTCTGCAGAGTAGAATTACTGATTTTGCCTGAGGAGTCTGGTTGAGCGAGACAAAGTGATATTTGGCTAATGTAACGATGGTTTCTCATCAGAAAATACTGTCTGACAGCAAGGTAAAGGTCATACAACTCCTCTTCAAATAATGTGAAATATACCTTTAAATAGGCGACATTTTGGACAATAAGCTCATTCCGTTTCTTGCCAAAAGTTAGATGAGAAGATCAATACCGCTCTCATGTTAGTAAGCTAAACAAGAATCTACAGCCAGCAGGCACTTTTCTTATCTCAGTATTAGGACTGGAAACAAGGAGAAACAGCTAGCTTGAGTCTCTCCAAAGATCAAAAACATACATAACACCTCAAAAAAGCTCAGTAATAAAAGTTGTCTTTCATTTGTATAAAAATGCACAAAGAGAAATGCAAAAACAAATATTTGTCATTTTAAAAGGACTTACTCAGAGTTATATCTTGGCAAACAATAGTTTTGTCATTCGTTCAACACTTCACACACACACATCATCTCCACTGGGTGCCTGGCAAACTTGTGGTGACAACAAAATGCTGAGGAGTCACTGCGCCAGGCAAAGAATTTGTTATAGTCAGAAACTCCTCATGAACCATAAATCACCACTTTTTCATGTCTGGTTGTCTACGGATTAAACAAATGAGATACAACCAGTTAAATTGTGAACTTTGGACTAAGTCAGGCTAGTTGTTTCCCTGTGCTTTCAGTTTTTAAACTTAGCTTATGGACTCCAGGCCCTGGTTAACTCCTTCGCGCTCTGAAATTAACGGCATCAATAATTTCATCAAAGTCTTGACATGACAGAAAATAAGACTATACCCTAAAATGTTAAACTATTCCTTTAAATTAGTTGAATGTTAAAAGTTGATCAGATTTGTTTCCATGATTTTGGAAACAGCTTGTAGTGTGTGGGATGACTCAATTGTGGAAAATCCATTAAAAATCACCATCTCTCCATATCAAGTTTAATTAAGAGGGTTTTGGAAAATTACAGCAAACAACTAATGCTTGACTTGTTTTTAAAACTGTTGTCACATTCATCTTAAACTAGAATAAATATAAAAAGTTGGCTTCATTTTCATCGCATGCTTCATCATAAATGCAAAACAGGCCTGGTACAATTAGCAAAGCGCACACATGGTCATGCTGTTTTGGCCAAATGAATGAGTTTAAGGCGACAGCAAGAAATATTGTACAGAAGTACCTCAAGTAAAGTTAAAACTAGACAAAAATATAACGAATAATGCACATGAAAACACAGTGTGGCACTAAATATGGTGTGGCTTCACTAGTTTGATCATTTATACAGTAAATACAGTCATACGGAGAGAGGTTATTGAATAATGAAAAAAATTATATCTCATCCTCAACACTCGTCAGTCTCTTGGTGAAAATGTCTTGCACATATAATGGTTTCAGTTACAGTAACATTTTCTTTGACTCTTTTCAAACTTTTAGACTTAATATTCATTTTTTTATATTTAAATTCATCGTCTTTGCTCCCATGAAACATGTCAGAATGTCATAATTCATTAGCACGATGTCTAGATGCTTCTTAAGCATCTGTCCAGTGGTAAATTAACGCTCCTGCCGTCTGCATTCAGTCCTTCCATCTTGATGATGTAGGCCGATCACTTGCATATCCTGTTGTACAATTTCTACTTCCATTTAAAAAACATATGGATGTTTCTGCTCTCTGCCATTAGGGGGCAGTGCAGTGCCCGTTACAGTTTGGCACACTACAATGAGGCAAAAAAGACACTACAGTAGAAAACAGTGCGATAGATACTTTCTCAAAAGTGCTTTCAAACCAAATTTTCAGTTTTACAAGAGAAAATACTTTGAGGAAGAAGAGTAACTGGTTGGTTTTGTAAATGTATGTCAGCCCACCTCCAGCACACAGCTGGATGAGATCACGTACGGCCTGGGGCACAAGTTTTTTTTCCCAAGAGAGTAAAGTCATGACCTGCCCTACTCTGACTCTGATTCCCTAAAACCCATTTGTTGGTTTGGGTCTTTTGGATTGGGTAAGTTTAGCTATGAGGAGAGTGATTAAGTAGTGTTAGGGTCAGTGCATCAGTGCAGGCTAATCAGAGGCAGAGCAGGACAGGTCATGCCTTCACCATCAGGGCTACCACCTGGGGCACGTTCAATCTGAAAACAATGCGCACCGCTGTGCAACGACCCTTAAGATACATTTTCTCTCATCTGGTGGGTGTGCCACTGGTGTTACCCAATCAGCAGCAATGGGTATGAAAACACCGCTGCATTGTACTTTTTCACGATTGTTAAAACATTAAACCCAATTCTCTGAACCAAATGTTCGGGGTCCTAAACCCATTTATGGAATCACACTCTTTTGTCAAAACTCTAAACAAACTCACTCTCTAAAAAACATTTTGCACGCTGATGCAGTTGTGTTGCAAAATGGTAAACACAGATAACAGAAGCTGAACACACTGTTTACACACGATGACTCAGAATTGTTCACGCTTGTTTCTCATGATGTGACTTACAGTTTTTCCACAATATTTTACGCACTAAATTTGGGACTTGAAATGTAATCTGCCATACGGTCAGTTTTGCAAAAGACTACACACAGTTCTCTATATAGAGACAAATTTTTAAAAAATTACAATAAAATCTCTTGCGTTTCTTTGGAAAGCAACGCCAGTCACCATGACAAGATTTATTTACCAACTGATGAATCTCACTTCTTACAGGGGTACACTAGTCGTTTACAGTAACCAAGTGACGAGAGTATAATCCAACATATGGTAAATGCCTGCATAGTCTATGACTGAATCCATGTCCTGATCCGGCACAGAGGGTTTTTGTCTCGTTGTCCAGCAAGGGAGAACGTTGCTTGTGACATAGATGATGTCCTCTGGTCTAACCCAGTAAAAACATGTGATGTTGAGGCAGAATAAATCTGTTGTCTGTATTACTGTATTA
>JAJHUR010092277.1:0-13699 GCA_027495735.1 Lutjanus campechanus
CTCTTTCTCTTCCCCCACACACACACACACACACACACACACACACACACACACACACACACACACACACACTGCTGTGCTTATACTACAATCATATGCATCCCGTTGATGGAAAATTCATCAGGAAAATTCCCACATATTGAAGGAAAACTGCTGTTTGGTTGCTCATATGTTGCTGGACACTTTGAAATATACAGACAAGACAGATCCTATGTAGACGCTTCATTGTGGCATGAACAAGGTCGTGACATAAGTGTGATGGTGACGTGAGGTTTGCGGTCTAGACAAGGGGTTAGGCCCCATGTCCATATAAAGCTTTTTTTTCTGAGCAGTTGCATCTTCTTTCAATTGTTTCCATTGACGAGAGAGCATATGTGACAGCATGCAGCCACCTGGAGAAGAGGTGCTGCACCCAGCTCTGCCTTTTTGTGCTGTCATAACGGAGACAGAAAAGCCCATTTGTGGGAGCAGCTCGGCCAGACACTTAATGTTGCTGGTGAGTGTTGTGCTTTTATCACCAGAGATGTTGTGAGGTTGCTGCAGTCAACTTTTTGTTAACGTGTTAAAATAACTAACAAACTACTCTCAATCAAAAATGTCAAACCTACATGCAGCACAAACACTTCATCCCAGCGCGCCCCAGCACCCCTACTAGCAAGTTTGTGTGTACAGAATACATATATATATATATATATATATATATATATATATATATATATATATATATACATATATATATATATATATATATGTGTGTGTGTGTGTGTGTGTGTGTGCATTTATTCATTTATTTATTTATAAAGACACTCACCTACATGCACACATTTTCAGCACTGCAGCTCTCACCTCCAATCTGGACTGTTGTGACAACTGGTTGCTCTGAACTCTTGAACTTCAGTTCAAGCAAAACCGGTGACCCTGAAAAGCATCCCTACTGCTTCATGTGGAATAAAATGGGTCACAGAAAGAAGCAAATTTACCAGGAAAAAAGCAGTACGAGCTATTGATGATATTTGTGATGCAAATTTAAAGCAGCTCAGCTCTCTACTAATCTTCAAGTATTCTACTAATGTCCCCAAATAATGGCAATACAATGATTTACTCTAGTTTTGAATATAAACACTTCCATTAATTTGTTTGTTGGAACTGTTGTTATTTAGAAACTGATGTCTCGCACAGTGCCGTCAGAAGCCTCTAATTTGCAGTAGGAAGCCATCTGGTGCAGAACATGCATCCCTCTGATAAAAACAGACAGGTCTCTGAGAGGCATGACTGCATTTATTTACCCAGCCTCAGAGACCCGGCTCAGGGATTGCATATGATAGTCAGACTCACAGACAGAAAAGAAAACAACTCGAGCCCACTTACTAGCCTTAACACATAAAGACTTATGAGGGCCTGTTTGCATTTCAGAGCCACCCAGGTGCCTTTTGTGAAGCTGTAGTGTACTTGATGCTGAGTTGAAGAGGTGTCATATTTGGAGGTACTTAAGCATGCACTGTTTTGTTGTCTGTTCAAAGCCGTGTACTTCAAACAAGCATGGCTTATTAAGTAGAGCTAAAGTTGCCAGGACACCTGTAGATTATTGTGGAAGTGATACGTCAAAAATCTCTTTTGTGTGCCACAAATAATTTCAAAGACGCTTGTGAGTTGTGCTGCTCTTACATCTCGTGTGTTTTGAAGAGGTACTGAGCCAACACGCACACACAAGATTTATACATCTTAACCCAGAAATGGAGAGCAAATTTGTGACATTTTGATTATCTATTATGCGTTTGTGTGTCTTGATGTGCAAAGCAGAGCATTTGTGTTTCAGGTTGGTCTGTCTGTATTTCATTTACAGCATGAAATGAATGTAAATGAACCACTACACTGTCAATAATCATACCCGAATTTAGTGGAATGAACTAATCTTTTTTCATCATTTAATGTAATTATACAAGTTTTATTTATTCAAGTTAAAGAAACTTAAAATCTTCTAACTTTAAGTCTTTTGACGTGGAATTATGAGTTCAATCAACTCATTAAATAAAGTTTCTCAAGAAACACGATCAGCTTATCAGCAGACTTCCCAGCATGCATTGTATGACCCTTCTTTTTTTATAGCTTGAAGGAAACATATGTTATGAAAACTGTGTGAACTGTGTGCCTCATAAGAAATTAAGAAGTGACTGTTCAAACTCAAAAATGTAAAAAATGTCAAATGTAAAGGGAAATTAAATGTATTTGTACTGTTTGTCAGTTGTTGCTTCAACCTAATATCTTAAGCTTATTGAACATACTTAGTCTGCAAAATAGTGCAACTGAATTAACATCGAGTTTATTTGACTAAAATAGTTTATCAGTTTTGAATCATTACAAAATTACCTCAACTTTTGAAATTCAGCCAACTTAAATTTTTGTAAGGCAGCCCAAGACACCAACGACGGTAAATCAAATCAAATTTACAGTCAACTCATCAATTGGTCTGAAGAGTTGTTGGTTCACTGAACATTGAACTGAACTGAATGTTTTCTCAAGTATACTAGCTGACTTAACATCAACTTAATTTGACATGAAAAATGTATTTGTTTTGAATCATTACAAAATTACCTCAACTCTCCTTTTCAAATTCAGTTTGCTTAAAATTTTAACACAGCCTGAATGCAATTTTTCCTGAGTTGAGACAAATAGCTTATTTTTACAGTGAACTTGTCAGTGTTACTGAAGAGTTGTTGGTTCAACTTAGTATCTTAGACTCACTGAACATTTTTTCTCAAGTACAACTAAATTAATATTTGACTACAGATCACTGCAAAATTACCTAAACTCACCTTTTCACACAGGTGAAAACTAACCAACCCTAACCCTAACTTTTTAAAGTTAAATTTAACAAGTTATTTGTACAGTGTGTATTTTGCCCAGGTTTGTCATACTTACACTCTCTGAGTGATGTTTTGGTTCAAACTGTGATATGCCGAGCACGTTTTCCTGAACCCTGTGTCTGTAAATGTTGCAATCTACCTGAAATGTAACTGCGAGGAGGCTGGAAATCAAGCAGTTTAAATATAACCTACTTATCCCAAAAGACTCAACAGGTGTCGAGTGCAAGAGGCAGAATAGGAGAACGCACCTGACGACTGTATCAGTGTTCCCTATTGGCAAGATAAAAAAAAAAAACCTATCCCAGCGAGGCAAAGCGAGGCTCTGAACATAAGATCAATGGAGCATATTTAAAAGACATTAGAGAGCAGTCCTCCTGTCATATCCCTGTGATAAAGTACAGGAATCTAGCCTTCCAGCATACAGTACTGTCTGTATGAAGGCGATTCTCCAGTGTGTCTCCTCCCGTGCTTAATCTCCATGTGAAGATGGAGGATGGCCACCAGTGCCTATGTGCAAAGCTGGACTTTTGGTCGTCCTACCCAGACGACGGTCCCCCCCCAGTGGCCCAGGAGATGTCAAGGGGCGAGGGCAGAGGAGAACGGATAGCTGCTGGCCCCGGAGCCCCTCATTCACTCTCTAACTTGCTGACATTAAAGAGAGCTCTAATCACTGCGGGGACTTGGCCAATGATGTGCTTATCAAACGGCATATTTCAAAAAGGCATCTTAAAAGGCCCGAGGGCGAAGAGGCAATAAGAGCACATTTGTATGTGGATGAAAGGGAAAAGTGTAGACAGACCTTGCATCAGAATACAGAGGGGGGAGATCATTAGCATCTGCAGCAAAATATGCACTGCCAGGGAGGGCGAGAGAGGTAGGGACAGAGTGGGAAAGAGAGACTTGTAGTGGAGGGTGGGGTGGGGAGAAAGAATGGTTCTCTTCACCATTCGTCCTTTTTTGTTTTACACAGTTCCCAAAAAGAATAAGAGAACAAATACATTTTTGAACAAAGGCAGGGCTCTTGAAGTGGAAGCCCGTTGGGGGGCGAGAGGTGGCTCCGTTGTGGGTTACAACAGAGTGAAGCCACGACGCAACCCCTCTCGCACTCCTCTCACACCTCCCTAAACAGATCAAGACCAGCACGTGAGCTTTGATTTGCAAGGAAGAGCCTCGCATCAGAGCAAGAGGATGTGATGGGCTACAATTCCCTCAAACTCTGAGGGATATCGGTCGTCTGTCTCTCTAGCGTTTTTGGCTATGGACTGTGACAAGACTGGCTGAAAAATTGTCTCCTAGCATGAGAAAGGGCTGAGAGAAGCACAGTCTGTGGTTTTCACATTGAGTAAAAGAGTTTCCTAAAAGCATGGTACAGTAGTATATGAGAAAGTTGTGATGCAAAAGCTGCTGAATGGCTCTTGATTTGCAGCCAGGGACCAAAATAATGTTGTAAACAATGGCGGGAAATGACAGATTTGAGGATTTTGAGCCACACAAGGAGACTCGAGCTGGATGGGCTTCCGAGTTGAGAACATCATTGTTTAGACATCACGATGACTTAACTCAGATCAGCCACAGTGCTGACTGGTGTTTGTAGTATATCCTCTTATCTGTTTACATTTAATTTGTTCATGAAATGGTGGCAGAGATTTCAACCAAGAAATGGACCTTTGTTATCTTCTGTTCCTATTTTCTGCTGCCTTTTGCTCTATCATTAGCAGTGGTGGAAAGTAACTAAATACATCAGGGCTGCAACGGACAATTATTGATTAATTGTTGGTCATTTTCTTGATTAATCGATAAGTTGCTTGGTCCATAAAATGCCAGAAACTGGTGAAAAAGCTCAAGGTGACAAATGTCTTGTTTTGTCTACAAAGATACTTAGATTACTGTCATCTCGTTGAGATGAGAGCCTTTTTTTTCCTTAAAAAGTGACTCAAAAAAAGCTGGTGATTTGTTTAATAGTTTAGGACTAATCAATTTATCAACTAATTTACTCAAATACTGTAGTTAAGTACTGTTTTTAGGTACTTGTAGCTACTTTACTGGAGTATTTCCATTATATGATCCTTTATACTTCTACTTCACTACATTTCAGGAAGAAATATTGTGCTTTTTTACTTAGTTACTCTTACTTAGTTTTATTTCAGATTAAGATTTTACATTAAGAAACATGTACAAGTACAATGCAATGTTAAGGATCAAACCACTGGTTACCAACCTTTTACAAAAATCAGTGTGAAGTTTGGGTCTTTCGTCATATTTCAGATGTCTATGAGTTGTTAGCAGCTCCACCAAAGTGATGTTTCTTTATTACACTGCTTCCTAACATACAGTGAGTGAGCGAACTGGAGCAGATGGATGGAGAAACAATGTCCACATATACTACGGGCGACGTCGCAGTGGTGCTGCTTATGTTTTCTCAGATGAGTAGGTTAAGTGTCTAAGTTATTTATTCATAACTAGTGCAATTTTAGAAGCTTTGGCCTAATTTTGAATCCTCGTGATCTTGATATTATACACCACATTAAAAATGTTTTTCTTGGGTCTTATCAAAGTCAAACAAAAGGTCAAATGGAGTTTTAAGCCAGCACTGTCAATTGAAGTTGACGGCAACGCTCAATGGGATGTCATTTTTATGCTGCGATGTCTTGAACCACTCACATGATTTGATTACGCCAGTATGATCAGAGACTTTAAATCAGCCTTGTTTCTTCTGGGGCACAGTTCACTTACTTGTGACTCCCAACAGCTTCCCGTTTACTTCCAAAGGAAGGAAGGATATCCCTGAAAAAAAAAAAAAGTGCCGCAGATCATGTAAGACGTGCTGCTTCTCAACCTTGTAAATTTGTCTCTCGTTGTCCTTGTTGAATGTTTTGGTGAGAGGAAACCGATTGATTTGGACCAAAGCAAATAGGCTGGAGTTGCAGCAATTGTGCCATACATTGCAAAAATTAGAACAAGGGCAGGCAATTTTTCAAACAAGCAATTGGTCGCTCAGCCTGCACATTAGGACATTCTCACAGAAATAAAAAAAAGAAACAGATATTTGCTTGCTCGTTTGTTCGCATTGCCTCCAGTTAGGGAGCGATATAAAACATCTCACATGGTTTCATTTCAATTTTAGATTTTGGTCCACATAAGGTAAAATGACACAATGTTTTACAAAAAGCAAATATTAGAGAAAAGTAGAAAATATGAAAGCAGATTTGTGTATCAGAACTTTCTTTCCTCTCTAATTAACCATCTCAAGGCCACTCAGAGTTATTTTGTAACCCTTTGGAGGCATTTGACCTCTATGCTGGGAACCACTGAACCAAACTACCTAACTCATGTATTGTTAAGCTGCTAGCTCCACTAACAGTAAAACATATATTTATTACACACTTACTACTTATATATTAATGTTTATTGTTATTGGAGAGAGAGCACAAGAGAAAGTTTTACGTGCGAAATTAGGGCGAACCCTCCTGTGGATGTTGACATTGGATGTTCCAAAGACGTCACAAAAAGACGTCATAAAAACGCTCTTCAGGGACAGCTTTTCAACATGCAACAAGTCGTTAAAAAAAAGATGTTTTTTGGACGAAGCCAATGCTTTTGTTCTTGTACTTGTAGTAGGATTATGAATGCATGATATTTACTTGTAGCGGAGTATTGTTTTATTACTTTTACTTAAGTTAAGAATCTGAATACTTTGCCCATCACTGATGATTTGAGAGTTACTCAAGCAGACATGCACACACACACACACGTGCAGACACATACACATGCAACTGTGTCAGCAGATGTAAGGGTGGTGTCCAGGTAAATGTGTTTCATGGGGACACTGAGCTTTAACCAAAGAAATGCAGAGCAGAACAACGGCTGCTAACACGGCAGATTTCACACAATTACACACTTCAAGACATCACTGCAGCAGCAGTATGCACACACGCAGCAGGAAACAGCTACATTACTCAGAGTCTATAGACAGTCGCACACAAATGCTTACATACATGCTTGCACACACACACACACACACCTACACACACACACACACACACACACACACACACACACACACACATCGTTACAAACGCACACAACTCAACAGACCCAATTTAGAAAGTCAATTTGGGATCAGGAGACCAATTATCTTAATTATTTTCCTTTTCCCTCCATCACTCTCCTCTACTTGTTTTCCTGCTTTCTATTTTAGCTGTGTTTGCATTTGTGAGTATTTTGGTTAGTGCATTTCACAACACAAAATTACTCCAAAGCTCAGAGAGGAAAAAAAAAACTTAGGAGGCTTCGTGTCTACATAGGCTAAAAAAACCCAAGCTGTTTTATTTTCATTCTCAAACATGTAGCAAGAATCCCTTGCCTGGAGAACAGTGGCAGATGAATAATGACGGTGAAACGGGGCTGTTATTATATTCTTCTTGAAAAACCAAAAGAAACAGCGTTTAAACCTTCGGGGCCAGTATATTCAGCTGCACTCGTGCAACAATCCAGTCTTAACCTACACAGATATTGCCCAATTGTGTATTACAGCTCATTCACTACGAGGTGACAGCATCTCGCCAACCACATTTGCGGAAAAGAAGGTAATTATCATGTGATGGATTTCACCTGCACTCTGTGAAAATAACCCTGCACATGTCTAAGCACGGCTGGTTTTTAAAATATCCCTCTCCAAAAAAAATCACTTCTCTAACAGCACACAGACAGAAGAGGAAATTATATACTGTATATAAATATATATATATTTTTTTGCCATTTTGCTTAAAGATCAAATTGCTGGAAGTCTGCAGCAGTAAGGGCCAGTGTGTATCATAAAATCTGAAATGAAATGGAAATTTAGATAGGCTTAATATCTTCAAGAGCATGTTGGATCTCGATAAGAATTGCTCATCTTCAGTGTTTATAGGCATGGGAGTCATGCGTTAGTGTTATCATTAATACAGGGTTCAGTTGGAGAACAGTGATTGAAATGGAGAGTTTACTTTCCACAAGATTAAGCTGTGCAGATTTTTCTCAAATTAAAGGGTGGCTCTCTGTGATGTGAAGTCGTGATGTAAATCTACTAATAATCTGCATACAATTAACATGTAAGATTATGGAATATATTATGTTAATGTGTGAGGGATTTTACATGATGAAATGAAGGGGTGGGATGTAATGTAATGAAGATGTCTCTATATGAAATGATCTGAAAACACAAAAGTCTGACATTAAAGAATGAAAACAAATATACATATATATTCATATTTTTATTTATATTTCATTTCTGGGAGGATATCTTGTACACCAAATATCCCATTGGCAGTTAAGCGCATTCAATGTGTTTAGAAGCCAGAAACAGTCACTTGTTTTAACAAACACAAATACAAAATAAAGAATAACCACAAAATAATGAACTGCATGTATATAACATACAAAAGAATCCCATGCCTACTCAGTAGGTAACTTCAACATTCCAGCTCTTGAAGATGTGGATATTTACACTTAAGTTTTACAAAAATATACTTTATAATTTTTCTCCTTTTTTGCTTACATTCTAATGAAATGAAGCGGTGCCCTCATAGCTCGTCCCTTTTTTTCCTCCCTCTGAGTATGACTTACATTCTGTAACAAAAATATTCCCTCAACCCTTAAGGCGAGATGCAGTGCATCCTCTCTTCATCGCGCGCAGCCCGAGTCACAACATCAGCAAGGCTTCACAAAAGGCACCAAATAACGGGAGTGTTTGTCTTGTTTAGTTTTTTTTTAAATGTTTTTTTTTCTTCTCTCTATTTTTCCATATAACCGAGCGATATGTCACATGTGAGAAAGAGAGAAAGAGATAGTACCAGTGGATGATATTTACAAACAGAAACTAACATCACTCTTACTCATGCTTGAATACTTAAGTGCTTTTTTCAAACAATGTCAAAACGTATCACAGCATCACTACATAATAGAGAAAGTATGTAGAAAATATGGCCCTGCTCACTTCAAATAATACAATGCAAATATGCAAATCATTTTTCACATCAATGGTACCAAAGAATGATAAAAACGAAACATGGCACATGTACAATATACATATATGGTAGCTTATGTATATCATTCAATGTCTTTTGTACTGTATGAGTGCCTGCAAGGGCGAACGTGCCTTAGCACCACAACTGCTGGCAATCTGTTTGTCTCTTGGTTTTTTGTGTACCTAATAGCGAATAGAGACCGTCAGTGCCGGTTTCTACTCTCTATCTGTTGAGTCCCGTATGCATTTGAAGTGCTGCATTTGTTTTACAGAGACAGGAAAAAATCCCTTTTCATCTTCTATTGTCTTTGCCCAGTCCTTGACATGTGTCTTTTTCTCTCTTTCAGGTGAATCTCAGGATTCACCTAACACTGCACAGGGAGCAGACAGAAAAGTGCTTTTTGGAGGGGAAAACAAAGTCTTTTGATGCTGATTTCTTTCCCCTCAAAGAACCTTAAGGAAGGAGAGGTGCGGAGAGACTTAAAAAAAAAAGTTTTTCTCTTTGCTCTTTCTTAGCAGATCTCGATTGTCCTTGGGGAGAGGGTGGTCTGCATGTCTGATAGCGGGGTGGGGATGGGGGAGCTGTAGATGTTGGAGGCGACTGAGGAGGGGAAGGAGGAAGCGACCTGGGACTGGAAGGTGCTGGACATGGATACGGATGGATAGGTAGTAGCGACGGAAGGAGACGGATAGGAAGTGTGAACGGGAGAGGAGTAGCAGGAGGTCACAGGAGAGGGGTAAGAAGACACCGGAGAGGGGTAGGAGGTGATGGGTGAGGGGTAGCTTGAGGCAGGTGAGGCAGCTGATACAGGTGCTGCTGTTACTGCCACTGCTCCAGCCTTTTCCGCTTTCTTGTCCTTTTGCCGTAGGTGGATCTTTGTGTGCCGCTTCCTCTCATCGCTGCGAGCGAACTTGCGTCCGCAGATCTCGCAGGCGAAGGGCTTCTCGCCAGTGTGAGTGCGGATGTGTGTTGTCAGGTGGTCGCTGCGGCTGAAGTTGCGCATGCAGATGCGGCACTGGAAGGGCTTCTGGCCCGTATGGATGCGGATGTGACGTGTCAGCTCATCAGAGCGTGAGAAGCGGCGGTCGCAGGTCTCCACGGGGCAAGCATAGGGCCTCTCATGTGGAGGTGTCTTGCTCGGCCGGGTGGGGTACTTGCGCATACGGCTGGGCTTGATCAGCTGGGACTGGTAGACACTCTTTAAGTCCTGGGAACCAGTCTGGGTGGCAAAGGCCTTAATGGTGGACAGAGGAGTCAGGGAGGGCTGGCTCGACTGACTCTGGAAGGGCTTCTGGTCAGGGGGCACCAGGCTGATCTCCCCCTGCTGCTGAGGGAACAGGTAGTCAGGGATCATGGGCACAGGGAAGCTGGTGCTGCAGGTCTTGCCATTTGGGTAGGCTGGAGGAGGGTACTGCACCGCCCCAGCTGAGCTGGGAAAAGCCTGGCCCTGGTCTGGGAAGATGTCGGAGTTTGGGCTGGAGTAGGTCGGGGCGGCTGAGTAGATGGGGTTGGGCTCGCTGTGGTGGATGGACGAGCTGAGGCTGGAGCTCTGAGATGAAGAGGAGGTAGAAGATGAAGAAGTAGAGGAAGAGGACGGGGCGGATGAAGAGGAGGACGAGGTGGTCTGCGAGGCAGTGGAGGAAGAGCTGGAGCTGGGGGCAATGTTGCCCATCAGACCGGTGAACAGGCCCAAGATGGGCTCCGCCCAGAGGCTGTTGCTGCAGGTGGTGGCGGGCTCCAGGGTGAAGCGACCTGTGTAGGAGATGGGGGGCAGCCTCTGGGTGGGATATGTCTGTTCTGGCTTCTCGCAGTTGAAGGGGATATCAGGTAACGTATCTGCAGGGAACACAGAGGAAAAGGAGACATTAATCAAACTGTCAATATCCTGCGGGAGGGAGAGGGGGGATCCTGCCAGAGTGCTGGACAGTGTGTCACCCGTCTCCTCTGTGACAGATCAGTCAGGTGCCCACGCAGAAAAACACCCCGCCACCACCACCACTACCACCACCAAACTCAACTCTTTCCCCCTAAACTCTACAACTGTCTCCTCCACACCTCAACAGGAGCTGCTGTGCAAGCTTTCACATTTTCCTCTGCTCACACTCTCGATCTTTCTTTCATTATTTCTGTCTTCCTGTCTTGCACACACACACACACACACACACACGCTCACACGCACATTCTTGAAGCCCATCACAGAGCCCGAGGCAATTGATTACCGAAACTGCAGCTCAGCTGGTTTTAGGAATGCAATTTGAATTGAGCTGTAGGAGTGTCTAGAGGCATGCGGTGACTGAGCAGTGTTTGAGTCTTCCGAGGGTCGACAGTGATTTAGAGCTATCAATAAATCAGTATTAACTCACATGTTTTTTAATATCCTTGTTTTTGTTAATTTGCTGATTTTTCATTGTGTTAATGTTTTGTTTCTGGGCAGCTCAAATTCTTATTTACTTGTTGCCTTCAAAATTTGTCAGAACAAGTCATGATAAAATAAATTAATACTGACTGTAACCACAGATCTAAATATGCCAGCTATAATGTATGATCTATTAAAAATGTGAATTGATAATACACAGAAAAAAAAACAAATATGAATTAAAGTTATGCAGCTGTTTAACTATTTTTCTTTTTCTTTCTGATGTGATCTAATATTTAGCTCATCTTTACATGCAGTATACAGTAGTGAACCAAAGGCAAATAAAGCTCCAGCTCTTACCTCCAGCAAGGTGGTCGTACTGCTCTCCTGGCTCCCCGGAGCCAAAGCCTGCACCTTCGGGTGCGGAGGCGGTGAGGAAGGGGGTCCCTGTAGAGCTGAGCATCATCACCTCCTCCAGCTTTGGGTAGTTATCCATGGGGGAGTGAGGGAAGCTCAGGGGCTCAGAGATCTGCAGGGCTGGGAGGATCATCTCGGTCTTGGCTGCAGCCATCCTCTGCTGGTGCTGCTGGAGCTGCTGCGCTGAGGCTGGTGGCTGCTGAGAAGTGCAGGGAGGCTGGGTGCACGCTGGCAGAGCGGTGCCTCGCAGGTGGAGGGAATCACTGAGCCCAGCTCAGGGAGCGCTGCACACACACTTCTGCTGATGCCGAGGACGATGCTGCTTTCTGCTCCTCGACTGTTGCTCTCCAGTTGTCCTGTTGTTTTCCTTTGTCTCTTCTCAGAGATGAGTAAAGATCCACTAGTCTTTTCAGAAAAAATCAAAAGTGTCCTTTATGCTCATTCCCTAAGATTCATCAAAATTAATCAACAAATTAATTTTGATTTTTTTTTTAATCTATGTAATAAATAACTTATCCAATCAGGTTCTGACCTTCTTGGATGGATGTTGTTTTGAATTGACTTTGTACTGTTGTTGTGATATTAAGGGAGTTCTATGTGTTTGTCTATCTATCTCTGCTCTAACAGTTGCTCTTGTGGGCTCTCAGGGCTCTCTCTGAGCTGAGAGGTTTCCCCGCTCCTTTTATACACTCTTGCCGTGACGTAGATGTCCATATTAGGAGCGGAGGAAGCCCATATTTAGGCACTGCAGTGGAGGACACATGACGCTGGCCTGGGGGGAAAGCAGAGAGCAGAGACTTTATATTAAGCTCTGGCAGTAAATTGCGAAGACAACGCTGCTCTTCCTCTGTCCCGAATCAATGTGTCTTCATAGCAGAGCAGCTCCGTGAGACAGCGCAGATAATTCTTGCTCTCTCTCGGTCGCCCAGTAGATTTGATTTGGATTTCCCATCTGTGCAGCAGGCTGCGCTGCTGCCGGAAAGCCCTGCTCCGCCGTGCCTTATAAGGTCGTGACTACATAAGGACCTATTCCGGTGGGTTTCCATTTCCCTGTCCTTATTTGGAACTTCCTGAGGCAGCGCTGATCGCTGCTTGGCAGTGAATGAGAGGCTGGAGTGCAAATCATGTCCTGCGCTCACAATAACTAATGTCAGCAGCAGAGTCCTGCTCCCGTGTTTGAAAGCAGCGGAACTATTAGACTTTATGTGCAACAGACAAACTGATTTACACGTGTTTTATTAACTTTGGAACATTAAAGACTGCTTGTCTGTGCCATAAATAAGATCGGAGTTTATATGAGTTTAACACAAACGTAACAATTGTCTGTTTATGATACACGTATATATTTCAAAACAAGAAGACAAATATATTAAAGCAGGGCTTTTATAAGCTGAACTTATTATTCATGGTAGGAAGCTCCATGCACTGCATTTCTACAGTCTATAGGCTTATTGATTATGAATAATTAGCCGACATGTTAAATTGATATGGACTTTTGATATAAATGAGGGTATTTCTGAGGCTATGAGCTTTAAAAAAATATGAGACTGTGCAAACTCTGCAGGCTGGTAGGCAGCAAACTTCCTCTAAATTAACTTTCCATCTCTCTGGGCTGTGGCATTGATTAATGAGAACAGATAGCCGCGGATGCTGACGAGGTGCGAGGCGATCCGTCTAATTGAGGGGTGTCCCCGGCTCAATATTCGGGGAATCTCTCTGCCACTCAGCGGCCTAATGGGCCGCATTAACAACGCTGCGCACAGCTGCCAGGACGCCTGCGGGATACCGATGTTCCCCCCGGCTGCTCCAGCTTCGGCTGGCGCGCCAGCACTCCTCGCTGGATGCTGACGGCAAATCAATGTGTTTCCCTTGCTGCTGACTGGATCTATATGCGAGCAACCTCATTGGGAAACATCGTGGGCAGGACACTTTGAGGTGGCCTGAGAGAGAATAAGAAAAGGAGGAGAAAAAAGAGAGGTGGTGCTGATGCGATGGAGAGGGCAGCGCAGGTGAGACTTCAAATATCATCTGATTTAGACTCAAAATACTGATTGCAT
>JAJHUR010092280.1:0-10748 GCA_027495735.1 Lutjanus campechanus
AAAGTAATGCAGATTATTTTTATTTGTTACTTTATAGGGAGCATGTTATGCAGGGTTGGAAGGGTTACTTTAAAAATTTACCTCAATACCAAAGTGTGTATCCTGATATAATGTTTTATGATCATTTATTGTTTGCCCAGATATTCCTACCTTTGTTATGCACAAATGCACACGTTTAGATTAACAGCAGTAATCGTGTATTTTAAATCTTTGCTACACTTCACATTCAAACTTCAAGTGGAGTGACAAACTTATTCTGGGGCGTCTGTTTTTTACCCGCGCGCCATCCTGGTCACCAGCATTACCGCCTGCAGGCCCAAAATGTGTTTCAGTAGTAGCTTTACTAACAGTTGACATGTTAGCGGTTGGTCTTTCCTGTAAATGTTTCTTTAAATTAGGTGCCAAGTTCTTCGAGTTTTTCGCAGCTGAAGGCTGAACTGTCACTGTTACCGTGTACCATGTTCTGATTCACAGACAAAACAATGCTGAAATTTCCACCGAGTGAAGCTTTTTTGGCCATGAGAATGACCACAGTGGTGTTGTGAGACTATTGTGTGGTGTGTGTGTTTATCGTAATCCTGTCAAGTAATCCCCATTCTTACTAAGTGTATTTGTAATCAGATTATAATGGATTTCAGTTACCTTTTTGATTGGTCAGGCTCTGATTCAAACAATTTCCAGACAATTCATGCTTTTTTTTTTGCATGTTTTGGTCATGACTGGCAAGCTTTTTTTTTTTAAAGAAAGAAAGCAGAATCCTTCAAACTTAAAAACAAAAAATGCCATACACATCAGATTTATTGTTTTAAAAAGACATTTTTTTCAAGTTTTCGCTATCTTTTGTTTTTATAATATTATGGTAAATATCATATCATGGATTCTTTTATCATGGTCTTACTTTACCTTGGGGTTTTTAGTATCATTACATCCCTGCAAAGTGATATACAAAAAGACACACACTGTAAAAATGAAGATCGAAATACTCTCAGATTTAGTTCAGCATTGTCTCCTTGTTGTTTACTTGACAAAACTCCACTTATTAGTACTTTTATTTATTTTATTTTTTTCTCAGAGCTTTAAGCCACATTTAATTGTCTTCTCAGTGGGAGGACAGTAACTCTGTGTTTGTTCTAAGATTGTTTGTTTCTTGCATTTCAGAGCAGCCTTACAATTGTTAAATGTGAAATTGATTCGGTGCATGCTTATGTTCTTCGAAATAAAAAAAAAAAAGTTGGAAGAAGATCAATAAGATACAGTGTTCTGGGATCAATTTCACAATATACTTGAATTCATTCGGGAGCTGGAACTTTATACCTAATAGACATAAATCCATTTATCCTCTTAGTAACATGATATATTTTCTCCAAGTGTACTTACATTTTCTAACGCTCTGTGACTCATGCGGTAATGAAACCTACGACTCTCTCTTTGCCATTAAACTCCCTCACAAGTGCATGAATGCTTCTCACATTCTGGTTTTCTTAAGAAATGCAAAAAAAAAAAAAAAAAGAGGAGACTCAGGAAATTCAGATTCAGTAAAATGTGCAGAACCCCTGTTGCGTTCCTTGGCATAAGATTTATTGACTTAAAATTAAAGCGTACAGCCTGATTTTTATCATATCCAAACATATCCAAGGAATTTGGACAAATTTGGACCTGATCCTGTAGTCGGTTAACCCGTGATTTCACTAAGTAAATAAGTCTGTCAGTGAAGTAAGGTCTATATAAGAGTGGGCAAACCTTCCTGCCCTCCCTGCCTTCGCAGTGAAATACTGAACTCAGTGTTTCTGCTTGGCGTTTCACTCCACTGATGCTTTATTGTTCTCTAAAGGTTCTTGTAAAGGTTGTGTAAGCAGACACCTCTCCCATTGGCCCTGTATCTCTGGCGTAGATACCTGGTAGACAATGGAGAGGTGAATAGGTGTGACTGAGCCACGGCTATTATCTGGAAGAGGACGGATTGTAAGGAAAGGTCATGTGAGAGATCAGGTGTGTTTGGGACTTTGTGTGTGTTTCTGTAGGATCTGGGTCACACACTACACACACACACAAGCCAGCTCACATTTAACACGTGTGAGATAACGGGTCAGAGTTACACACCTTCATACGCATCTTCTGTAACCTAAGATACCCTTTCAGATCATAAACAATGTGTACAGGTCATATTGTTTGTGCTTTAACAAAGACTTTGATGTGGGCGACTATTGTTTTGTCCGTCTTACTTCACTGACAAGTATTTGAGGCACCAAACAAATTGCGGATTATGTCACACAGGACGTGTCATTTGAATCTTGTTTGCGAATCTTAAAATGTGTCACTGGGTCATTTCATGAATACGCGAAAAATAAAATACATGGAACAGTCGAGCTGTCAGCATACGTACCTGTATCATTTTTATTCATTTCAAAATATTTTCCCAATATTTCACGGCGGGAACCTGAAGAAATTACATGAGGAAAAACTTCACTTAAACCAAAGTAAATTTAAATTAATTACTAATCTATCGTTGGGAACCTCATTCTTCATATCTGTTGAAGTTTAGGTTATGCTACTTAACTGGAGAACCAACTCTCTAGTTTTTCCTATAATTGATACCTAACATGGTACTTTTATGGGTACCGACCGAGTACTAATTCACATTAGATCAATCTGTGCCAAATTTTGGTACCTTGGAAAACATCTGAGTGAGAGAGTAACCTGCAGTTTCCACCAGGCACGGCTGCATCGCCTTACGGCCGTGCCACAGCAGCCGGAGCGGTCCGCGGCACGTCCCAGAAGTGGCTCTCCACTCCGCTCCGCTTCAAATACGCGCCGAGTCTATTCTTGGCAGATGTCACATCAGTTAGCACAGAGCAGATTGAACAGGCAGGAAGTCAGACACAGAAAAGGCAGGGAGAAGCCGGTTAATTTTCAAAATAAAAGACCCCGTGCAGATTCAAGATCATAAAGACGGACGGAAAAGAAACTATTTAACCACGTAGCCTGCTTGTCCATGGTAGAAGAAAGAGCAAGGAAAGAGGACCTAATCAACAAAATCTGAGCAAGCAAACATAATCAGGTGGGCAAAACGCACCACTGCTGACATGCCTCTAAAACGCTGCTGATGGGGCCTGCAGCCGGGCGAAGGATGGATCAGGACTGCGTGGAATCAACCGGTAATAGAGAGAATAGAGAAAAAGAGAAAGAAAGAGCAGGAGAGTGATGGCACGCCTGCATCTTGCTAATATCTCCCTCTGAAAAGCAATGGAGTGGAAGTGTAAAGCAAATAGAAATAATCAGTGAAGTACCTTTCAAGTGTATTTACACATGGCCCTCAAATAAATATAGTATTTATTTTCCATTTTTACGCTGCATTCTCACAATCCAACCCTGATTAGAAAAGTCCCCCCCCCCCCTCCGGTATGATTGTGCATGAATGCACCCCTGCTGCACTTTAATCTACGTTTCCACACGCAGCATTGAAAGGCAGTAATAAACACAATAACACCAAGAAATCTAAGGGGGTGCGGGCAAATCCATTTGAGTGGGGTGCCAAAATAAAGTCAGTATATGAGAAACGCTGCCTACTCTGACAATTGACAAGTACTTATTACTTCCTACAGCTCAATCTTGAAATAGATACGTTGGCTTTTTTGGGGGGTTTCAACCTTTGGTAAACTCTTGCTTCCTTGTGCTTATCAGTTAAGTGTTGAGCGGTGTGTTGACTTAACCTTTTCCTCATGAAAGTCTTCTTTATGAAAAGTCTGGCTCTTCTTGTCACCTTACAGCACATCCGACATGTAACATTATACTAGAAAATAATGTACCCACACATCATGTTGTCACAGGGGATTACAGCCATAACGCAGCCGCAGCTCGACACGTATTAATATCTATATATATATTGCGTTTTTAATATATGAAATTGCATATATATGTATTGTTATCCATCACTGATGAGCTTTAAGGAGCATTAGGTTGCCCCGTGTGAGTTTTACATGTGACATGATGAAAGCGTGTCGCGCTGCAATGACATTACATGATAAAAGTCTGCGGTTATTATTATTCACGGGCTGACATGCCATCCCGACGTCACATTTACTCATGATGGTATTACATCAACGTGATGACAATTCAAAGATGGCTTTATTGAGGATTATGTGAGTGTAGAAGTGTGTGTGTGTGTGTGTGTTTGACTCTTAGACACCGACACACATGCCCCCCCCCCCATCAGGAGCTGTGATACAGCACTATTCCAGAGACAGGAGGTGGCTCCAGAGTTGAATGGGCTTCATTGTGTTCCAACAGCACTATCTTGGAGACAGAGTGGCTAGCCAGCACACACATACACACACACATGGACACACACACGGACACACACAGGCACATATACAATATTCTGTGCCCGGGCCTATGCTTGACCCCACAATGCTCTCTCTCATTTCTCTCCTCTCTCTCTCTCTCACACACACACACACATAATGAGAAGCACTGTACTGGAATCAACAGCAGTCTTGTTCTCTAATAAGCGCTGCATATTAACACACGTTCATTTGAGCTCGTCTCTGAAACTCCACATACATCCAACTCATTTTAAACACACGATAGACTCCAGCCGTTACATCTTTCGTTGCAGCCATATTGGAAATTCTGGCGCACAGACAACGTTTCTACGGTTTCCATACGGGTGTCTTATTTCGTTCTCACCGTTTCCAGAGCAAATTCTTAATCGTGCACAGAGAAGAAGCCCGCAAATGATCTCTATAAACGGATATCCACATTAGAGGAGTCCTGTGGAATTACCACGGGATGGGAGTCGGTTTCGCTATTCCTCGTGGGACTGGGATGGGACAGGGAAAAAAAGTCAATGAATCATAACAATAAGTCAGTTTTTTCTTCTTTATAAAAAGATGTGTAATGACATGTTTGGGCTGACATTTGACGGGAACGGGATGGGTCGGGATTCTTCCAGGATTAACACAGGACAGGAAATTTCTTTTAGTCTGTCATGGGATTGGGATGGGAGTATTTTTGTGGGCGTGGGACAAGACAGGAGTGAAAATGCACTCCTATGTCAGCCTGTAAATCATCAATAGTATGGTGTTGGAAGTGCTTTGGTTTCTGTTTGTAGTCCAAGTAGTACTGACCAATTACGTCTAAGCAGGCTTTGGTTGCATGCGGGTAAACAGTCCGTGTGAAAAGCAAAACAGGCAGAACCCACTGGCCGAAATGGGTCTGACGACAATTTTGCTTTTTAGTAGCTTTTTAAAAATGTGTCTGCATCCATATGGAGATATCTAAGAGATTAGCCAAGTTCAACTCCAACGCTGTTCTCGGATTTCACGTTGCTAATTGGACTGTGAACAATGGCCAGAACACAAGAAGAAGTCTTGGCGCTGATGTCAATTATCCAGATGTTCACTGGCTACACTGGAATTCCCAAAATATCAGCTGTTGCCCCCAGAGGCTAAATTGTCCTCAGACAATAGCCGGTTGGTTGTGAGATCTAGCCATGCTGGCTTCATCCTTTGCCATCATTGTTCCAGGGTTTGCAGTTCCTCTTCCTTTGGCTGCCTGGAATCTCTTTGACAAAGCCAAAACTTTACAGCCTCAGTTCTGTCCTGGAATAGCCTCTCCTCTTTTTACCCTAACATCTCGAGGAGATCTTTTTAATTTCTGACTGATGCAGATGTGGTCTATCTTGTTCTCTGTTGTGGTCGGGTGAAATACATATGCCATTGTGCAGTCTCTTTTGAAAACACTCCCAAGCGATTAAGGGCACAGAAGGTACTGAACTGCTTTCTGTTCTCGCTCACAGCTCCCGGGCCTTGCTTTCCCATGACATGTTTCTTGCTGCTGTTGTCAGAACCAACCTTAGCACTGAAATTTTCTGTCAAGATGTCTCTGTGTTTGTTAAGGTTTTCATAGAAGCTATCCTTCACCTGTTGCCCTGCCTCATTTGTCGGTGCATAGCGGTGAATGACTGCTACCTTTTGGTATTTTATGTGGTTTCATAATTCTGTTGCTGACTCCGGACTGCTTCCCCATTCCATCAGAGACCTAGCTGTGTTTTTTTGGAGAGCATATCCTCCTTTGTGTGGGGCATCCTCATGGTTGTGGCCAGAATGCGCTTGCAAGTTGTTTTCCCTGCTAGTGTTCACCTTGTTTCATTAGGCCCTGGGACTGCCAGGGTGTAGTTTTCCATCTCCACTGTTATCTGTGTGGTTTTCTCAGTTTGCACATTGTTCTAACATTCCAGCTCTTATACTAGGGGCGAACTTGGGTGTGGAAAAAAGGCACTGGCTGCACAGCTTTCTAACAGTTTTCACTGAGCAGCGTTATGTTTGCCTGATAGGGAACACCCTTTGACCTCGGGCCCTGGCATCGTAGGTATTCAGCGGGGGAATGGTCCACCCAGCCTCAACATTTAGCCAGTGTGTTCCCAGGTTGTTCCATAATGGGCCTTCATGGCAACCATAGTGGTCACACATACATCATCCTTAAACTGAGTGAGAGTCACACATTTGATGAATTGAGACTTGCTTGACCAAGACTGATAAAATACTTCGCTTATATTAAATTGAATATTTCCATTTTTCTAGGCAGCCCGACAGACCCAACACACAGGGCATCTATCATGGAAGGGGCTCGTCCAAAAATAATCTCATTTGAATTCAAGGATTATGTTGTTGATAAGTAAGAACAGAACAGCAGTAGGCAGAGTTATATAAGAAGCACCTTAGACGGACGTGTTAATAGGCCGGGAGAAATGGTGTGATCTTGAGGGGAGTCGGGGCAAAAGGCTTAACGTAAACTTGCCTGATTTTCACCTCTGTAACTTGGGATTTGCTTGAGACGTCAAAGCTAAGACTTGAGACTTGCTTGTGACTTGCATATTGATGACTTGCTCCCACCTGTGCTGCTGAGTCTAACGAGGTGGTTGGACTTTGGGAGACTCGGCTTTAGGCCTACAAGCTATAAAATGGCTTTGCACACGTGCGCCAACCGAAACGGACAATACGTGATGCGGTGCAAGGTTGCAACTTCAAATTGGGTCATGTGTAGGTGTGCAAGTTGTCATGTCATTTGAGGTATAGCATACTCCTTTTATATACCTTTTAAAGTTTCTAACTGACTGTACAGAAATGACAAGAGATCTTGTCCTGTTATTTTCATTAGCCATCCTATAGCAATGTCGGTCAGTCATTTGGTTGGTCCACCAATATGATCTGGACTCTGTTTCATAGTTGAAGTAAAAGTCAAGTCATTCAGAATTCTTATGACACCCCCTCAGTTTCCACAATTATATCCATTCAAAGACAGTGGCCATAAAAAGTTAAGTTTATTTTCAACACTATTGAAAACTGTTGCAGCCTGACTGCACCTTATAAATCTTACAGACGTTTGACATTTTGTGGGGATCAATAACAAACTTCCTAAATGATCAACAATGGAGAGCGGGACTCTGAAGTAATATAGATTATAATGAAACTCTAAAGGGCTCTACAGTGAAAACAGAAATAAGACACAGATTTCAAACAATGGCTAAGCCTCCTGGCCTGGGTCACACCATTTCTCCTTGTCCTAGTTTTAGTCCAGCAAGTCCTGAAATTTGTGTGTCCTAAGTCTGACTTAAGTGAGTCCCCCACCTCTGCTGCATTTAGCTAAATGTTTTGCCTAAGGACAGTATATCCCCACATAGATGCAAGCATAGCTGCAGACTCAAAATAATATGTAAAACAAGTATCAGTTTAGTTGTTCAGTTTCAATTTAAGGGATCTTTTACAGCCCTGTCTGCATATCAAGTGACGTAGTCACACATCTTCTAGTTATGGTGGTTAGCTTGGTCTTATCTCTTCTGTTTTATCAGCTGTGTTTGCAGAGGGATTATCTGCAGTCATGGGCTAATGTTACGTCTATGGATTTAGTAGCCTACATGTCATTTTCATTTGGTACAGGATCTTTGGTTTGGTACCCTTTGAACAAAATTTACTGCCAGTACAGCCATATTTTGTATATGTAGTATATAGTGTTAGCTCCATCCAAAAGGCTTTGGCAGTGTGATAGTTTTTGCATTGTAGCCATGGTGTAGCCTAGCTTGTATCATAGTAAATACACACAAGACGGCAGCACTTAAACATCCTACTATATCACTGAAATCTCCTGTTTGAGAGTTTCATGGTTTCTTCTTTTTGCAATGACCATGTTCAAGCTAAGGGACGATGGACATTATGTCTCCAGAGAGAGCTACATGAAACCAACTGTTTTGCTTCTTACCTATGGGTGAAAAACAGACTGAGGTTAATTCTCAGTACAGATTTAGATAACAAGCAAAAGCAAAAACGAAAGCCACAGAGCTCACCGTGTATCTGAAACCACACGAGTTTAACACGCTATAATGTTCCTTTGCATACAGATGGTTTTAAGATTTCTTATTGACCACATGCAAACGTTTGAGAGCCTTAATTGCTCTGAATTTACACAATTACAACCTCATTGTTAACAGAAAGCTCAGTTTATTATGTTCAACAGAGCTTAGTTCTCAGATTTAACAACAAGTGAAAAAGTGAAGCTGTCATTTAATGATCATGAGCAGGAGGGACAGGCGTGTTGAGTTTTTCAGAGGTGCACTGATGGCAAAAGAGAAAGTTGAGATGTGATAAAAAATCACACTGAGAGCTGGGACGCGCGCACACATGCACACACTCTTTTGGCTGTCTCTTGTGTACACACATGCTGTTAGATCTGTCTTCTCTCTTGCACGCACATATGCTCTGACACTTCTATATCTGTGTGGCACAAAAACACTAGCTCCCTCTTTGCTCCTGTTCTGCTCTCATACTGTACGGCACAATCGGTGGGTATGTGACATGCACTAAAACACGACTTGAATATAGATCAGCCAGCAGGTGACAAAAGCCTGCAGACAGGTAGACATGTTCACGCAGACCGTAGAAACACAAGTAAATGACATGTAATCATCCTGCTCACACTGGGGTTCACGTGGGGAAATGCAGCCATTGAACATCACAGCAACCAGGCAACAGAAAAATCTATCAAATGATGAGTTTTAACTTCTGTTAAATCAGGGGCTCACTTCCTTCTTCCTTGCAACACCTCTGCCCAACTTTTCCTCAAAAAACGTTTCCTCAAATCCTTGTTTAGTAACCCTCACCCAAACGTCAGACTGAGCATGTAGAGCCATAGCAAGATGTTTGTGTTCATATCAGGGATGGGAGAAAAAATCAGTTCTTTTAAGTATCGCGATTCTTTTTTAATATATAAATAATTAGCACTTAGTCTGTTAGCTCAATGCAAACACATTATGGGAATTACCATTATTATTGATAATGGAAATTAGCATTGCAATCCAAACGGATCCATTTGACTTCACGTGCTGAACATAAAACTAAATGGGTGCTCATACTTTCAGGTGTACATTTCCTCTGCTCTGTGGAAACAAACTAATAACTGCTGACTTCATGCTGCTAATTCAATCTGCTACTCTGGTTTCAGCACTCCACACTGACCAGCTACAGCAACCTCAGAAATACGTTTTAAATATACAGCCAGTTGCTCCATTAATTGTGCCCTAAAATCTTGTTTTATTCATTATTTTTCATTGATTATGGCGCCAGCTGGAAAAGCTAAATGTAGCAGTATAATTCAAAAAGTATTTAATTCACTTCTTTTACATGCAGTATAGCAATGATGCTGCTGTAATAAAACTCAGAAAGACTTAGATGTGATGTGCATTGTGTTTTGGAAATATCAGTCATGATACACAGTCTCTAAAAGTGTATGATTCAACTTTTTCCCATGATCCGGTGTTAAAAAACAAATCACAATACTTAGAGGAGCAATATGTGGCAATTGTGTGTCCAGAAATCAGAACTATATAATAGTGAGTTGGACCCATAGACGGCATATTAATGGGTTGAATCCCAATTTAATATACAGTCTATGGTTGGAGGGAGTTGTTTCCTCTTGTCCCCTCCTTCCCATATGTGAGGAGGCTCAGGCAGGCTGCAGAAACACTGCAGGAGTGCAAGATGAGTGCAACATTGTAAACTAACAATAACAAGTGACGACGAGTCCTACACTGTAAGTTGAACAGCTGTTTCTAACTGTCAAACGTCTGTCAGTGTAGCGTTAAGCCTGTTATCGACATTAATGTGAACTCTAATTAATGTGAAACGCAACAAAACAAAACAAAATTCTGAGCCAGATTAGCTCTTCCAAAGGAGGGCACCGCGGCTGTAATGTTTTAATTTTATTTCTGATGACTTATCATGGTCATTTTATGACAAATTACAGTAAATAAATTACAGATTTGTCCTTAAATCATAACATTTATGGAATTTGCACCCAAGTATAAAAATAGTATGGAAATGGGACATGAGCATTAGTCCCTGCCCTTGTATATATCCTCAAATAAAACTTAATGCACAAAATGGAGCTGCAAGAAAGACGGGTAGATCCTCTGAGCTTGCCCAATTTTAATGCGGCTGTCAGGTTGCAGACGCTGTTGGGAAATCTCCTCCCCGTAGGTGGTGACTAGCGCAAAAAATTAGCAATTCTTTTGTCATTTTCATTTAAAAATTTGTTTTACAACTCCCAATTGTGCGTTCATATGACTACAGAGATTTCAGCCTTGGTCCAGTTTCTTTCTCAATTCACCCAGAAAATCTAAAGCAAAAATATTTCTCAGTACTACAGACTCAGTACAGTATGACTGACGGGAACTAACTGGGAATTGTATTTCAAAA
>JAJHUR010092281.1:0-23246 GCA_027495735.1 Lutjanus campechanus
ATCAGAAACCATACCAGGAAGGAAAAAATGGTATCTGAAGAGCTTTAACACATGGCCAATGGATGGACGACCACATGGGTGTTCCACGAGCACCAAGCGGCCTGTAAAATACAGGGGGAAAAAAAGAAAAAATGATAAACGTCACACGCTGACTGCAGAAGATGCTCTTTCATCTTTTGCTTTGCCTCCTGTTTTTGTCCTCCTGGATGAATATTTGGCTCGAGACAAAAGGTGAACTAATCAATTATTCCTCTTGCAGGGCCCTGGTGCTGTTGTGAAAAGCGTTGACATTTGAGCTTTCCAGACGACATCTGCAAATTTATATGCCTTCCATTGTGTGAGGCAGCCAGCCCCGTATCAAAGGCTGTAAAAGGCCTTGTCAATTTAGTAAGGACAACTCCACAAAGACTCCTTTCTCCTCTGTTGTTATGGGAATAATGCTTTTCACTGGTGTCCTGCCAAAACCTGTTGGCAATGTGGCATTGTGATGCTATTGATTGCATCGATAACAGACATCTAACATGGAAACCATCAGACTGTCTGTACCACAGCGTGAAAGATCACAAATGTGTGTGTGAGATCATCAGATTCAACTAAAACTTCTGATGAATACCTGCGTACAGGAGCTGTCTCTCCTCCAACGTTAAAATATACACTTTCTTTACAGCGATAAGGCAGATAAAACATGCAGATATATAGCTGACACGGTAACTAAGTCTGGTTTGTCATGGCAAGGCAACATTTTGCTTTTATCCAGCTAAAAATGTGTATTTTCCTCATGGTGTGAAAATATGTTTCTCCACCTTAACATCTCAAAAACTACAGAACTGAAAGTCACATGATAAAATAGATTCTTACTGGACAACATCAACATATTAACCAGCAATAATAATTGCACATGACAAAATAATAAATTATTCATTTAAATGAATATTTTTTTTGTTTTAATAGTTTATATATGACTATAAAAAAAACAAGTGCAAATTTGCATACGTATGCATATGCATTCACGTGTGCATGCATTCTCTCTCAACCACACACACACACACACACACACGCTTGACCTCCATTGCTGTAGTATAAGGAGTGGGACTAGGTCACACCAATGCAAAAAGGAACTCCCTACCAAGTCTAATGACGCCCGCCACAAAGTTCTTTGACAAACAGTTATTGAAGGAGGCATTGTAAATGTTTAGGAGGCAAGAAATTAGTCATAAAAGAGAAAAGAATTCTGCTGAGACCAATGATGTCTCCAACAAGAGTCTATGACAAACAGTTCATGAGCTTGGTCATGTTATGTAAATCCATTTAGATGTTATGCACCTTTTCATTTTAGGACACTCCCACTGACACGCCCCCTTTTAGCTAATTTGCATGAACACAAACACACACTTGACCTCCATGCCAAATTTCAGCCTCCTAAAACCTGTGGCCACCACAGAGTTGGGAATTTTTATGGACTGTGGTGTTTACATCAAATTACATAGCATTCAATTAGTAAACTTTTAGTCAACAGATTTTGGTTTACAAAAGAAATAATGCACCTGTTACAGCATACAAAATATGTAGTATCTTATGCTTTGATACAGGTACGGAGCAGTAATGCATGCTGCTGAACGCAGATCTAAAACTTTATGAAAAAGTAATAATGCATGCATCAAATACATGACTTACACATCCTGATCTGTTTGACTGGCATGTAAACAATTAAATCCTGCAGGACATTTAAAGTTCATTACACAGCACAACTCAATGCTCACAAGCAGCTATGCACAGGCAGGCTGCAATCACAACCAGACAATCAACAGGTGACTGACCAAACAATTCATGCAATTTTTTTTCATGGCAGCTATATTGATATTAAATAGGATAAACACTCATATAAGTTCCGTTCAGATCAAGGATCAGAGGCAGGCTGCTGCTATTGGCTCACTGGAAAGGCTCTGCTCCACTAAATGGAACGGGTCCTTTATTAGCATCATTGGTAACACCTGAGTTTGACATACGGATTTCATAGCAATGGGTCACAGCCTCCGCGGGCTGTGTCAGCGATAAAACACCCAGCAAATGACAGCACGTGATCAGATAAAGCAGACAGACTTCAAACCATCAGCAAGGGGTTAAAAAAACAGCACAGAGAGCCACGGCGGGACATTTAAACACACCAGCGAGCAAAGAGACAAACAGCGACAGACAGACAGACAGTTTATCTGACTTACTTTGACGTAGAAAGTTCTTTCTCGCTGCTTTCATGAAGATAAAGTGTCCACAAATGTCCACTGTCCCCTTGTTTTGACAGTCCTGTTGTTTGTTGGTTGACAGATGTCCTCCTCTCGTCTCTCCGCCCGTCGCTGCTGCTAGGTTAGCTTGACAGTCCTTCAAAACGAACGTTAGCTCACATCGTTAGCATTAGCAACACTGGGAAAACTAGCTAACCGACGTCACCGCGACTAGAAATTCAACGGTCGTTTCGTCACTTTAAATAATGTTAACTATCGTTTGTTCGTCCATTTTTGGTCAGAGTGTGACAGGCTTCACAATTCAGTTCAAAGTGTCTCTTTTTTTCCAGCGACGTGTCCGTCCTCAGCTTCGCAGTGTCCGCTTCGCTTTACATGTCAAACTATTTTTCAATCAATGAATGCCAACTCTCACCTGGCGTCCCTCCGACAAGGTGCAGTACCGTGTTTGACCATAGGTACCGAGGGAGGCGCTGTTTCACTCATTTGAGGGAGCACAGAAGAAGATAATGGATGAGAAAAACGGCAGAAATAAATTATAAAATACATTAAAAATACATTTTGGTAATTTTTTTATTGCATTATATACATTATTTATTTATTTGTTCATGTATTTCTATATTTATTTGTTTTTTGGTTTTTTGTGATTTTTTTTTTTTATTCATTCAAGTCTGCACTATTATGAACACGTAGCTGCTGTGATCTGTTTATTTAAGATATATTGTGTCAGAAACAATTAAAAAGTGGTTTGTGCAACTATTACCTTTCATATGCAGTGGTGGAAGTAGTATTCAGATCCTTTATTTAAGTAAAAGCACTAATACCAATACACAAATAGTCATTATGCAATAAAATGGCCCCTGTAAGTGTTAACTATTATATCTGATGTTTCTGTATTAATATTACTGCTGCATTAATGTTCATGTTGCATTTTACTGCTGTAGATGTTTAAGGTTGTTGGCTGGTTTAATCTAAAGCGAGGCATCACATTCTCTAAAACCATATTATGTTTGTGGTGAACCTTGTATCTCTAAAAAGTCTTTTCATGGTGTCAGAAAAACCAGCTTCTTTTCAGACTTGTGATGATCCGAGTAGATCCATGAAAGACACTTTTCTCAGCCCATAAAGGAACGCTTCATCCTCAAGTTTATCACAAACATTTGGGGATACATGGTTTTCACTGCATTAAAAAACTTAACTTCCAGGAAAGAGATGAGATTCAACTGTTTGAACATTTTATTCACAGACAAATGGGTGAAATAAATAGAGGGGGGATGATCGTTGTCATAGTAACTACTGTAATCACCTTCATCACCGTAACATTAGAACACACGTCACATTTACATCAGTCACTTTTCAGTTAAATACATAAGTTAAAGTCAGTAGTTTACATACTGTATTACATGGCTTAACATCAGTGCGGCTTCTAATTTCAGTCACGTTTCACTCGCAGAAAGGTGAAGTTTTTATTAGCTTTAACAAGGGAAATATTCTGGTCCTAAAGGCACGTCTCCTGACGCTGCTGCTCTCTACAAATCATCCTCGGTGTGATCAGCCAGCCGGTAAAAAATAAACAATAAAATACACAAATCACCAAATATAAAAATAAGAAATCATTCTACAGTAAGTTGCATATTGACATCATAAAAATCATTTTTAAAAAAACAAACAAAAGAAAATATTTTCCAGTGTTGTATTGCTTGGACTTTGGTATTGAAACAGAAAATAGCAGCGAGCTGACTCACTGTGAATATTAAAAACCAAAGAAGAAGTGTGATGGTGTCTGTGTGACAGATGAAAACCCTGCAAATGTCATTTTATGATCACATATTTTATTTTTTTGCTGATTTACGTTGTTGCTCATTTATAAAGTGAGCTGCATTTAACATTTTCCTTCATTCTTGGCCTTTAAATTAAGCGTTTTTATTACTTTTATATTACAGTATGCATATGTCGTATTCTGCATGGCTTTAAGACATGACAACGTTCATTTAATGTGTTTGATTGTATTTCAGCTCACACACTGAACAGTTTTTGTTCATCCTTCTCACAGATAATATTGACAGCTGCAGCAAAAAGTGTTGAGAGTAGGTCCACAAGTTTAAAAAAAGTTAAACGCACATGAAACTCAACTTCCTGACTTCTTTTTGCGAAGGGCTACCGCAGCTGAAACGTACACTTTAGCAGGATTTTTCACCACGAAACGTTCGAGGAGCGGTCAAAAGAAAATATGAGATATTTGTGGGCAGTGAGAATTTCAGCAGAACTGGATGCAAAACCAACTGCAGAATTTTTAGAGCTCTTTAACTGTGACCCAGCACCAATACTGTGTCTGTTTATCTGCCCGTGTTTTACCGTCACATCTGCAGCTTTGGGCAGACGTGTGTAATGTTTTAGGAACGTATCAGCCTCTCTCTCGGTCTACCTGCTCCAAATACACACATACTCTGCACAGTACATCACATGTGTAAGGATCAAGTGGTTTTTTTGCCACCAAAACAACTAGCAGTCATTTGTTACAGCAGCTGGTATAGCAGTGTTATATATCAGGATCTGTACCAGGTGGCAGTGTGACCTGGGCTGTGGGGGCTCCTGGACAGTGAACAAAGTACTTCAGGGCTTTTTGCCAGAAGTTTCATTTCATTGGCAGGTATTTTAGAAGTATTGGTCATACGACTGGATACATGAGACCTGGATTAAATTGCACACGAGTTGCGTGAGAGTTTTTAAACAGATGTTCAGGACCGCCATCAACCTGGATTCATTCTACGTTCTTGTGGAGCCTCTGGCATGCAAAGTAACTGATAAACAAGTCATGATGGAGATGACGACTACGTTAGTTAGTTAGCATGCGACACCGACGCCAACTCAACTGAGAGTTGTCTTTTTTTGCAATCAGTGATTTTAATGCCTTAATCCTGATCTCAATCACATTTTTTTTAATATATATATATATTGTCCAATAACTATCAGCAGCCAATCAGTTTAGGCATCCACATTGAAACTAGATTTTTTTTTTTTTAAAAAGGAGTTTCCGATACTTTTTAATATAACTTGGCTGTAGCATCAATCTGCGAGAATATGAAATTATAAATAGTAAAAAGTTCATCTGGAGCTCCCTGATGATCAAGTTCATTCCTGAGAAAATCTCCCTCCAGCGTCTCTTTACTAACACGATGATTTTCACGTCCACTCTTCAGTTCATTACAGCAGATTGTTGTCAAAAGTCGATTTATCTTCAGCTTCAGCCTCCAAATATCTTCTTTATTTTATTTTATTTTTTTGCATGCAGAGGTGGAAGAACCAGTAAACAAATGAACGACTCACCGTCTGATTATCTGGGTTTAAAAAGTTAGTAGAATACAAAACAAATATTAAAATAAAACAAATAATCACTGGCCAGAAAGGTACATATCCCATGAAGCAATGCAGCAGATTCAAGTTTTATGTTGGTCTGTCGTGAAATGTGAAGCTGAGGTCACTTAGAAGTGCTGGTAAATTTAGGTTTAGTTTAAAATGTAGTGACTGAGCGCCCTGCTTCTCTTTGTATTTGATATAAATAAACATGTTTTATAGTTAGTGGGACTGTGAATGAATGGATATTCATCATAAAATAGAATTTTAAAGGTCTCTTTCATAATAATATGATGATTCAGCCTCTGAAATTAGAACAAAATGGAGAAAAAGTCTATTTTCAAGTTTCAGCGAGGACCTTCCTTCACATACTGCTCCGACATCTCTCTGAAATATATGAACTCACGTAGCGTTCGTCTTCATGCACCAGGCCAGTTAGTAAAATACTGTCCTTGCAGTGTTGAAATTTTACAGCACGAGGAGGAAAGTAAATGAGAGGAAGTGATTTGTTTGTCGGTGCTCCAGAAAAGGCCAAAAAAAAAAAAAAAGTAAAGGAGCTTGACAGGAAGTGATGTCATCATGCCTACCAGCTGATTTGGCTTCACAGCTTTACGGTCGGTTGGGATGGCTTTGCTGATTCGCTGGCAGGCATTTTTCTCTTGGTCCGAGTGAAGAAAAGGTGAAGACGTGATGAAGAGAGCGGCGTGGAGCGTTGGCAGCTTCTGTCCACACGCGGGTCGGACAAAAGTTCGAAAAGTCATTTGGTCGTTTTTTGTTTCTTTTTTTGAAAAAGTCACGAACTGGTCTCGTCCGCGTCGGTCTCAGAGGTTCGTCTCGTCCCAGGTCGGGTCGTTCATGTTCTTCAGAACTCTCCTGATGATGCGCTCCAGCTCCTTCCTCGCTCGCTGCTCCTCCTCCAGCGTCCTCCTCATCCTCTTGTTGTCCTGGAGGAGTGAGACAAAGAGAGTATAAAATGAGACAACTGAAGAGCCAAATTGTCTGTGTCATTTAAAAACCTGCATACTCGCCTGTTTGAGCTCCTGGACCTCGTCTTTCAGACTGTACACGGTGTCCACCAGACTCCTGCACAAACACAACAGCTCGGCTTTACTTCAACACACACGACTCAGTCAATCACGTCCCGTATTCACTTTGTTTGAAATGTCATATATCGTGTATATGTTTTGCATTTTTTGATTAAAAGCCTGTTGCACATTAATTATTCTCTCTCACCTCTCCTCCACTACAGTTTGTCCGTTGCTCCTGGTCTCCTCCACTATGATCTTCTCCTCCTCCGGGAACAACATGTGAACGTCCTTCCTGCTGGAGCCTGATGGATCAGCGACAGTGTGACTCATACATGTGCACGGGAACGTGTAATTTAACTGGTGATCACAGGCATTACAGACTGACTAATCAGACACATAAACTACGAGAGAGGAAACACCAGAGGATGTCACTCTGACAGAGGAGGACCGAGAAAATTTAGCTGAAAGAGGAGGAATACTGTTATGAACTTCCACTGGAAGAAAATGTGAGTACATGTCATGATAGCATGAGAAAAGAGGACACATAAAATGTCTAAACAGTTTTTCCTAGAGAATAATAGACAAGCGGCTCCTGTTGTTTCAACACAGTACACATAGTACCTGTACACTGGTCTCGCTGTCAAAGGAACACCCAGTGTGAAAGGTGGAATATGTGCTTGGTTTGTTTGCATGCAATTAAATATACTGAACTCTGAGGGGTAAATGCTTACTGATGCTACTGCACACAGGCTCACACACGAAGACAAATACCACATACACAAAACACACAGTCGACACACACTCACACAGCAGGTGAAAGGTTTGGGATGACATGCAGATATAAAAGTCTATCCGTAATTGTTGCTAGCTGTTTCGTTTGCATGTCATCAATATCTTACGAGAAAACGAGGCAGTCCTGTAACTAGTGGCGGTCCAGATACTGTCATAATCCGAGTCCTCTGACTGGTCAGAGCAAGGCAGGTTGCCGGGGAGACCAGCGACGGTGAGGCTGGTGTCAGCGAGCACATGGTTGTGCATGAGGTCAGTCCCTTGCCAGGCTGAACCGTAAAGTACCCGGCGATAGACGGGGTTAGAATAAATCAAATTGGATGTTGGGGGCGGGGGGATGAGGGGATGAGGGGAGGAGTGTAAACCAAATTGTAGTTGTGGGTAATTTTAAACACAAATATAAGATTTAAATCAAATGCAACCAAAGGAAACGAGGGAAAGACACAGAATAAAAGGAGGAGGGCGGTGATGAAACCAAACGAGAACAAGGATGAAGGAAGACATGAAAAGAGAGGAAAGAAAGAGAAAAACATGGTTAGAGCTGACAGCAGAGAACAAACAGTGGTTAGCAGCAATAAGACAGCTAGCAGTGTGTGTGAGTGTGTGTGTGTGTGTACTGACTGGAGTTGAGGGTCTGTCGTGTCTTGGCGCTGGTGCAGTAGGCCTCGATCACTTTCAGTATCTGAGCGTCCTCCTCTAGAGCTGCTGTACCTGAGAAAACACATGGGAAGAGAGTTCAAGTCTCCCTCAGTGCTGCAGGTACACAGTCTCTGGCAGCCATATTGGAGCTGTGCAACTCTTTGCAACTTTGCAAAACAGCTGACTGCAGCTGTAACTACAACTCAGCCAGAGCTTCCCATAAGTACCAGCTGCCAGCCAAGTCCAGCTGGCTACTTCGTTATATTAATTTTTGATTCTAATAAAATAGGTTTGATTAACAAGCTGCCATGATGCACATTTTACAACCACAAGCCTTTGCTGCACGGAAATGTGAGCATGATGGCGGTCGTGTCTCCTCCTTGGTGTTTGACAATTATTAGCAAAATAACTGATCACAAAACACATTCATCTTCTGAGCTGCATGCTTACTCTTTCTGACGGTGAAGTCCTCTTCTGAAGGTTTCCTCTCTGGCTTCCTCTTCGGGAGCAGCTTCTTCATGTTCTTAGGACTCTTACTCAGATCCTACGCACAGAAACACACAAATATGTACAGTAGGAATGTAGTTGCAACTTCAGTTTGCACACATTTGTGCACATCACTCCACTGGGACAAGGTCAAATGAATGAATTAGGAAAAAACATCCTCAGGGGCCCTCGGGGTTGTCTGATCCCGCTTTTAACAACACATACAGTACGTCATAAAGTATGATTCTTATTTTAGCGTGCCGGTGTACAGCACCTCCTTCTGGCAGAGAGCAGCTGAGGGCCGGAGTGGAGGCGCAGGGCGGAGGCAGCTCAGGCTCCAGGGTTTGGGGGTACTCGGTGGCTCCAGGGGCCCCCACATTGGGCTGCCACCATACGAAGAGGGATGGGGAAGGGTGTGGTAGGTGTGTCCGGTGCTCCCTCCGCGAGACTCCGAGTGTCTGGAGGGAGTGCCGGGGTGAGAGGGCAGCTGGGAGGGGCAGAGGAGAGGGTAAAGAAGAGGGCGGTAAAGTGGATCAAGGATCAACTGACCAACCGCTTAATGGACTTATTCTTCAGAAGACCTGGACACTTACCGTGTGACAGATGGACTGAGGCTTGTGCGAGTGTGCGTGCGCGGCCGGGGTGTGTGTGTGTTTGGTGAGAAGGTCCAGCCAGTCCTGTAGATCCTTCTGACTGTTACACGCCACCTGCATCCGCTCACACTGGCCACCTGCACGACAACACACACACACAGAAGACAAACAGTTGTTTCATTTAGTCAAAATGCATTTAAAGGGATAGTTTGGGTTTTTTGAAGTGAGGTTGGATGAGGTGCTCATCTATAGTCAGTGTGTTGCCTGCAGTAGATGGTGGTCAAAAAGCAGGAGTGATGGTGTTTTCCAGTGGGAAACTGTCATTATATAAGTCAAATCTTGCTCTTTCAAAGCCAACCAAACTCCATTGACAAAATCAGCAATTTTACCTCTCAGAACATGGGAGTTATTAGCTAGCTGCTGCTTCAGTCTGTTAGTTAGTTTGTGTTATTAAGTGACTTTGGTGTTTTAAAAAGTTAGTTTGGACTCACAAGTGTCACACAATACCACAAATAAACTCTAACCCTAACCCAGAAAATCACATGTTCTGTGAGGTAAAATTACTGATTTTGCCAATGGAGTTTGGTTAAGCAAGAGAGAGTGATATTTAGATTATATAACGTACCTCAAACAACCACACTTCACTTCAACTATCCCTTGAAACAACAAGAGTCTATAAATAAAGTTCTATTAGCTGAGAGCTGACCGGATATTTCAAAAGCATTCCTCAGGTTTTCTCCGTCTTCTATTCTGGAGATGAGCATCCCTGACAGCGGCATCTTCCCCTGCAGAGACACACGGTACGGAAAGCTCAGGGAGTAAATAAAGTATAGTTATGAAGTTATTTGTTCAGTTAATCTCATGTGCTGTGAACTCACCTGATAGATGAATCCACTCATCCTCATGCTGGCAGAGAGCAGGACCAGAGTGTGAGGGAAGAGGACGAGGTAGCGTTCGTTTAACTCCTGAAAAACAAGCAAAGCACCGTTTTACGTGCTTTTTTTGTGATCACTTGAACTCAACAGTCTCATGCATGTGTCTTTAATTTAGAGTTGTGTGTGATGTGATGACTACCTGACAGTTCTGCGTGTGGACTGTGGCCTGGGACATGTGGACAACAGGGCCGAGGGTTTTGATGTCGTCCCCCTCCCAGTTTCTGATCGGCTCCGTTAAGATCTGCAGCTCCAGGTCCTTCTTCTTCCTCACCTCCTGACACTGAGCCTGAACACACACACTTTTAGTTCATTTTGAATGTTTAAAACCACAATTCTTAAAGACTGCACCTTTAAGAACACACTCTGGTGCTTTATAAATATTAAATATGTGGTACAATCACTGTGAAACTGAAAAATGTTTCAAAACACACATATTTAAGACATTTTAAATTTTAAATCTTACAGCGAGGCTTTTAAAGGTCGTCATGCACGTGTGGAGATCAGCTCTGTCAGGGTGTTGGTCCTACGAAAAAAGACAAAATAAAATAAAAGCAAGTAGATCACAGTGTTCATTCATATTTATCTGAATCTGTGCAGGTCAATAAAAGAGAGACAGACAGATCGAAGCTAACCTCCATGTGTCTGTCGAGCTCTTTCAGCAGCGTCGGGTATCTCTCCAGTCTGGTGAAGGGTTTACTCAGACTGGTGGTCAGGGTCAGGATCCCAGGAGTGGACGCTCCCTTCGACTCCATGTACTCCCCCAGTTCCTCGCTGTGATGCACACAAACAGACAAACAAACACAACAGATACATTCACACAGTTGTTCTCTTCTTAACAGACGTTTTGTGATTTTAAGACACTGTATCTCCGTCTGCACCTGTGTTGTGTGAGCACGTTGACAGCAGACGGGTGGTTGGAGCAGTACGCCACATAGAGGGTCTTTATCTGCGGCATCAGACTGAGGAAGAAGCCGCCGATCCTCTGTTGGCTCTCTGGGAGTCTGCACACACAAATAACACATCAAACCAGTTAAAAACTGCTCTGATAAACTGTAAATAAGATTTTAATTTATTCATCTTACTGACGTAAGCGTCCACGGCTCAGACAAACATGTTGTTACTTCAGTCTGCCACTAGATGTCTCTGTTGCTTTACTAACCGCTAACACTCGACTTGAGTCTGCCTGCACCTTCTGTTAGGAAGTGAAGCTGGAGGACGTATTGTTAGTTTGACAGGATGTTAGCATGAGCAGCTAATCAGGGTTTTGTGAAAGTTCCTGAGGGACAAATTAAAAACTCTTTAAGAGTTTTTATTCCCACCTGGAAGTGAATTAATTCAATAAAAAAAACATCATGAATCATTTAGAATAGAAATACAGGATAATGCAGAAAATCTAGCAGGAGGCTGCAGCTATCTATTACTGTCATTATTGATTATTCTAATGCTGCTAATTGATTAGTTATTTGTTCTGTAAAATGTCAGAAAATGATGAAAAACATCCATAACAATATCACAGAAACCAAAATAGACATCTGTAATTTCTACGTGTGCATTCTGGCACAGAGAAGTGTGTTATTGACATCATGTTGATCAGACAGAAGGAGGTTTGTACACTGACTTCGTGTGCTCCTCCAGTGACTGAACCAACATCTGCTGGAAGGTCGAGATCTCCTCCAGATTCCCCTGAATGTGACTGATGTCGACACTGCTGAGTCTGCAAAACAGAGGAGAGGAGAGGAGAGGAGGAGAGGAGAGGAGAGGAGAGGAGAGAGATTATTATGGTATAGCAACAGATATTCTCGTGTGTGACTCTGCTGAATAAAACAACAGGAAGTGTAAAAATAACTCCACCTGTCTGTGGGGTGAAGCGAACGCAAGTACGAGCCCAGGAGACTCTGAAGTTCCCTCGAAAATTCACTCTCTGCTTCCAGGATGTTCTGCAGGACCTGACAGAGACATGGCACACACACAGACTTTTATATTATTCAAGTAAGTGACATAAAGAAGAAGTAAATAATGCAAAAGCATATGAGAGATGATTTAAAATGGCAGCACTTTGTGCTTTTACCCATAAAAACCCCACATCTCCATAACATACATATGTCTTATAGGTAAAAATACACTTAATTTACTCACTGTTTCATAATATTTACCTCAAAACATTTGCACCAGGTACGCTGGACTCAAACTATTAATAAGTTATCAAAAGGGTTAACAACTTTTTTTCTTTTCCATCAACTAGTTGATCGATCAGCTAATCGTTGCAGCTCTCATGGTGAAACAGATCCAATGAATCACTGCAGCTAATAAAAGAACCCATTATGTGCTAAATAAATAATTCATATGTGATATATTACTCCACATATCATTTGTAAATGTTACCACAGAGGAATATATTAATATTATGGAGCAGTAAGTCGAAAATTAGGAGTTTTCTTACCTTGATTATCAAAATTAGTCTTTTAATCATGTGAAAACAATCTCATTCCTGTTATTTGCAACTATTTTGATAATAAATTAAGAGTTTCAGTCTTTTTTTCAAGCAAAAATGTCAAACATTTTCTAGTTCTGGCTTCTTAAATGTGAAGATTTGCTGCTTTTCTTTGTCATTTATGAGAGAAAATGAAAAGTCTTTGTGTTTTGGACAAGAGAAACAATTTGAAGAATTTGTGATGAGCATTTTTCACAATTTTACTCTTGATATAATCGTGACAATAATCAGTAGATTAATTGATCATGAAAATAATCGTTATTTGCAGCCCAAATATTATTTTGTCGTCCTTATCAATGTGTTTCTGGGACCCAAACACAACATCCTGCTGAGTGAAAATGACTCTGTGAGCTGTTGTCTTTCTAACAGGAGCTGTATTCTGTAAAAAGCTAATGGAGAGCGATATCGGACCCCGCGGGAGCTGTAAAACTGTCTCAACGGGGCGTGACTCCGCGGGCTGATTGGCTAATCTCTCCGCAGCATCAGAAACCTCTCAGGAACGAGGTTTCTGCTAATGAATTGACACGTGTTGCTGCAGCTCCCCTCAGGTCTGGAGGCAGTAAAACTTGAACGGCAGCTGAAGCAGCTCCAATTATTTATCTATCATAAATTTTTATGTGTTCATTTTTCATTAAGAATTGATGTGCGAGAGGAAACGGACTCGGAGAGGATGCCGGTGCAGGATGTGGCGGCGAGAATATGGTGAAACATCGGTGGTTTTAAACTTGCGTGACCTTTATCAGACAGCACGCGCACAAAGGAAACAGCCCGGAGCTGCATCTTCTGAGCTTCTGTCGACGAGACTCCATCAGAAGAAAAACTAAAACTTTCTTTTCTTTTTATTTAGTGTTTCTGTCTGGGAACAGCTCTGACTTCAGGCAAGTCTGAGAGTGTGTGTGACACAGACAGACACTCAGGTACCCAAACCAAAGATGGATTGAGACCAGAGACAGTCTGTTGCATTATTGAAAAACACACAAACACACACACACACCGTGCAGAAGCCAACCCTGGGGCACGGCTGCCCCAGAAACCACTGGGATGGAAGAAATAACCTACATTACATCTGCTGCACTCTCGCACACAGACGGCACATGCAGGGGTGCAACGCAGGCTCCACAGATGATCACATGTTTATACACACACAGACAGCAGCTACACAATCATTAATCGGACGGATTAGATGAACAATAATTGATTGTAACTGTCCACAAAAGCAGACACACATTAACTCTGTTCACTCCAGCAGCACAGACGTCTCTAATGTAATATCATCATAATTTAAACCTGTACGTTTGACATAATTCTTTGCCATAATAAATGCTAAAATCTGTATGTATTCTGAACTAAACTAGTCCCAAATAAAGTCCTAAATATGGTCCTAATCCAGAACCTCATCCCTTCCCTCCACACCCATGCAGCAAAGTAAACAAAACAGAAACAAAACAAAACAAAAAGGACAAAAAACTGTGACAGAATTAATGATAACTGTAATTTAATGGTCCAGAAGTTATGATGTATATGAAGGCATGTCCAAAGAGTCCAGGAAATGTCCATTATTGATCTCATCTTGCAAAGTAAGAAACTAATGGGGACCAGAGTTCTTGAAAAACGTGTCTTTGATTATTTATTTTTAAAGTTTGTCTCTCTAATGGCAGGAATTGTTAGAACTGGTCCAGGAACATCTTTAAAGTAGGAGAGGATCCGTTTTTCCAAAATAAAATTTTAGATCTATGTAGTGAAAGAATTGCTTCAGTTGCATCTCAGACAGTTTGGTGAATTATCTTTCCAAAATCTTTAACAGAGCTGGAAAAGACGAACAGTCTCCTCTGACTATAATATTATATAATTCCACTAATTTTACCTTTAATTCTAATGGAGGATATTAAAATATATTGTACTTCAAATAATCAAAAAATCATTTTCTTTGATAAGTGAACAAACATTCTGAATTTGTAGGTATTTTTTACACACACACATGCAGAGTTTCCTCGGAGTGCCACACTCACCACGTTGTAGTAGGTCTTACTGATGATCGTGGTGTCAAAACCTTTCGGGGGACTTTTCAGTGTCGCAGACTTCGGCTTCTCTAACGTCTTGTCTACAAAGAGAAACAGAGAGGGAGAACGATTCAAAGACCAAGCTGCAGGAGCACCGGTGCCACCAAACTCCTTTGACAAAAACAGTAATTTTTACCTCACAGAACACGGGAGTTGCTCGTCTATCGCTGCCTCGATGTGTTCGTTTGTTTTATTAATTTGTGACTTTTCAATGTTTTAGTTTGGATTCACCACAGTCACACAACAACACAAACAAACAAACCAACCGAGGCAGCAGAAGATCAGCAGCTCCTGTGTTCTGAGAGGTAAAATTAAAGATTTTGCAGAAGAAGTCTGGTTGCTTTAGAGAGAGCGACGGTTGTCTTATATAACAGCAGACTCCTGTGGGTAAAGACCGTCTGACAGCTGTGAAAACAGTCCAAATAAAGTGTACACTTAAACTGGCATTGATTTTTTTTAGGGTGGCTAAAATGCATTTTGCTGCTGACCCTGTCCACAGCAGCACATCGCTTTATTCCTGCTGCTGGTGGCGCGCCAACTGTCATCTACTGACTACAGACAAGAACCTCATACAACCCTGTTTCAAATGATCTGACCTCACATGTGCAGAAAAACTGAGGCTGAACAACAGGACAACATCAAAACAACCACATTAAATTCAATAAAACTATATAGAAACATGTTTTCTTGTCTTCTACAAAACCTCGAACGCTTTAATTTACCGACTCCACAATGTTCATGTTGTTCCCTCGTCCTGGTTTACGTTTCCAACATTGTTCAGCCAATAATAACGCATGCTGTCATATCCTTCACTTCACTATTGTCCTCTGCAGACTCTGTAATGTAAAGACGTAAAGCCATAAGTCTTTTTCTAGATAATGGGCGGCTTAACGTACTTTTTGTACTGATTAGAGAAACTAAAGAGCGACCTGAAGCTGAATCCACCACAGACAATCTACTGTAACCAGGATGCTACGAGAGTCTTGTCTTTAAATTTCTACATGTATTTTCACAGATGTATTCTTTTTTTACAGCACCGCTATGATTACTTGTTTGTGACCAAAGTTCAGCCCAAATAAAACTGAATGATTCATGTAAATAAACTAAGACAACAGGCGCGTGCAGCCTCCACTTCACTGCTGTTTACTCGACAAAAAAATAACCACAGCTATCAGAAGTTTGAACTCCCACTGGCCACATGAATCTACCACTCCTGTGTTATCATGGTCCTTGTTTTGTGCTGCGCTTTAAGTCAGGAAGTTCCTCTCTATACAACAGCTCTGGCACTTCCTGTCTTTGTGCGCTCCCAGAGCTTCCTTCCTTCGTTCCCGCTTTCCCTCCTCAGAAAGCAACACAACCATCCCAGTAGAACCGAACAGGCCGCGAGGAGACGTCTGTTACAGGAGCACAGGAGGCCTGTGAGCTCAGCTGTGCTCAGTTTGAGGTTTGAGATATACTTTGATTCTTGTTGATTCAGATGTTAAACAGAAGTGGACTAAAATGCCTTCGTCCTCTCACACACTCCTTAATAATATGAACTCAAAGTCTCTGAATTAAACACCTTCAAACCTTAAATTAAGTCATTAAAATCCTTAATCCCTCGTTTATATTCAGTGGCTCTTTTCAGAGTCTACTCCTTTAAGGAATCATGCCAAGACTAAAAGAGACAGTAAGTCATTATCAGCAACATCAGGCCTGCAGGAAGTCTGTCTGTTTGTGTTTATCTGTGCTTGTTTGTGTCGCTGCTTTTAGAAAATCGTGCACACTTCTAATTCATAATGGAGGGTTTGGGTCTGTTATGATGTTTGGGTATTACAGCTCAGTAACAACATGCAAATAACGGGGTCATAGTTTGAAGTTAGACTTATGTAGCAGGGTAATAAGGGGCCAAAAGCAAAGAGTAATAATGGGAACTGTGTGGTAATATTTAGGGAACAAAAGGGTGATCTGCTAACAATAAAATGGCCACATCAGTGCAATATTTGGATTAAAATAGCTAATATGGTGATAATCGGCTGATATTTTACTATTTATAGAATAGTGGAAGTTACAGAAGTTATTGTAAGACTCTGTTCCTACTATTGTGAGAGATGACATGGGAATGAGTGATATACTGCATCTGAGCTGCACCCACCGCTTCCTTTCAGCTCCCGGACGTAGTTACTGGGGAACCAGCCAGACTTGCCGTTGAGCGAGCCCTCCCACCAGCCCCCCTCCTCCTGCCGGCTCACGCTGATGATGTCGCCCTTGGAGAAAGAGAGCTCGTCCTCGTTGGTCTGCTGGAAGGCGAAGCGCGCCTTGACCAGCAAGTGGCCGCACCCGCTGCCCTCCGACATGTCCTGAGGGGACGGAGAACAAAGACGGAGATGAGTGACTCGGCCACGTGCACTTCAGAGGATCGGTATCCGAGTTTAATATCAGTTTAGTATGTCGAACCCCCTCCTCAGTGTTTGTCTTTTGTCATTCCTCATGAGATGTGTTGTTGTCGTCGTCATGGTAACTCACCAGGCTGCGGTACTGAGGCTGCAGCAGTTTGGAGGAGCGACTCTGAGTGTTCAGAGAGTCGAACGACTTGATCCTCAGTGATGAGGAGTGTGTCACACACACGCTGTCTTCAGAAACACCCAAATCTGCACACAGTGGTTCAATAAACAGTTTAGTTACACAATTAAAATTCATTATAAACCCTGGTAAGATCATGACAATAAACTTAAAGAGCACTTATCATAACACAGTTATTACTGGGGACTAAGCATGCCAAGAGTCAACACAAAAAGTCTTCATCTGCTTCTACCTTCTGAGAATATGAAGACTCAGTGGATTAACTTGATGGAAACGAGACAGAAAATGTCCCCGTGTTGCTTCCGTATGTTAATTTACTGGACAGAGACGCCTCGCAGGCCACGATGAAGCAGCGTGTGGAAAAGAAATGTTCAAACTGCAGGATTTCATTTGCTTGGCAGCGCTGTGTAACTTTGATTAGTACCCAGCAGCTTGCTTGCTCAGTGGGAGTGGGCGTCAGAAGCCTGGGCGCAATGCATCCTGGGACATGTAGGCACTGCCGGCGGGAGAACTCCTGAGGAATTTACTGGGTCAATTCAACTCTGATTTGACAGACCCAAAACATGTGGCAACATTTTCCTGGAAAAATGAAAAGCTTGAAGACACACACTTACAGAAAGACAATAAAAAGACAATAATCTTACTTTCAGTTGCTTTGTTAAGGGCGACCAAGGAGTTTAGGACCTTGGAGAAGTTCAGTCCCTGCAGGAGGTCATTGACCTCAAAAGGCTGAAGGAGAAAAAACACAAAAAAAGATTATAAAGTGCATTTATATTACATACATTTAATGCAATAAGGCATAGAGGGGTTTGACACGGACGAGAAAAGAAAAAACAGACACACACATTCATAATAAATTTATAGAGCATGACATCAACGAGGACATCAAGCTGTCTTCCTGACATTTCCATGTATGTATCTCACGCAGAGACGAGGGACATGTGACTTCAATATGTGATCACAATAAGCTGCACAATCACAACAACAAACATCAGAACAAGATGCATTCAACAAAGAAAATCTTATTTTTAGAAACTGTGGTTTCATTCTTCTTCGCCGTCCTTATTTAGCTCAAATCAGTGCTCATAACGAATTTACATGATGAGAACACGCGTCAGCATAAAACGAAGAAATACTAAGTTCAGCGGGGGGGCTTACGTCCCTGCTCTAACTGCAGTCTGGAGCAGGATTACTCAAAGTCTGAGCCTCCCCTTGTAATCTCCCCATCACACACACACACACACACACACACAGTCATAATCAAAATACCTCTGAAGCCCCTAATCTTGTGTATACCACACATTGACTGACTTCTACATTCCCAGGGCGTGAAGGTGGAGCAAACTGGGGCGTCAAAGTCAAAGCTGAAACATCCTGACTCGGGAATAAATTTAAAAACTATTTCAAATGAAATGCACAAGTGTACGCGAGAGCTAAGAGCAGCCAAAAATAGCTAATTCTGCAGGGTTTTACAGATTGTGTCTCTTTAATCCATTGATAAAACTCCTCCGTTCTTTAATGAGTCCACTCGGTCTGATTTATACACAGGCTGATTAGCAGTCAGAGCAGTTTGGACCCAGCAATTAATACAAACTTTCATCTTTCTGACTGGCATCAGGCCAAGAGACTATATGAGACTTTCAGTCCACCGCTGCAGCAGAAATGTACCAGTGTTTCTGAAGCGGGGTTGTATGAGGTCTTTCTTCCACAGTCTTTTGCTTACAGCAGTTTGGAGAAGGAGCAAGAGCACCGGCGTAGGAAGCTGAGCAATACGCTGCAGCGGACAGAGTCAGCAACATACGCAAATTGAATATACATCATTATATAAGCCAAGAATCGCTCTCTGTTCTTGTGTAATTTCAGTTAAGCCCAATTAACCAATTAGTAATGCCTCAGTTGATTAATTGCGGCATTACTGGTTTTACCAATGGAGTCTGGCTGCTTTGGAAAGAGTGATATTTGCTCCTGATGGCAAGGCACAGAGGTGAAAATATTCTAAATATGGTGTACACTTCCACTGATATTGTAAACGACCTCAACAGCCTCAGTGAGACAGAAGACATCTCAGTCTTCTGATCATCTAATTCCAGATTTTAAATCGTGAAGATTATTTGTTCCTTTTAACGAAGAAATTAGTTTTACTGCATTTGAAAGTTTTACTTCTGCAGGGTTTAATTTCAGTGAATTAAAACCAGCTTTAAGGGTGCAAATCTTTGAAATGCAGTTGCGTTCATATTGCAGGTTGTAGTGAAAATACTCTGGCCTGCAGCTGTGAGAGGCAGAGAGAGTAAATAAGCATGCTTAAGACAAACGCCTGTGATTGGTTATACGAGTCACCTGGTAATAAGGAGCGCTTGATTTAATGCTGCAGAGCGAGCGCTCTAACTGCACAGAATCAATATCCCACATGATTCATTTTAATAAACAACAAAAGCCAAATTAATGGTCAGATGAAATCGTGCAGCTCTGGTTAATCGTGGAGTCAGAAGTCATCCACAGTCACGCCGTCCACTCTGTAATCCTCCTCTACTGGACAGACAGTCTGGCTCGTCCTCTGCTTGTCCGATGACTGTCTGGGAGAATTACTCCGCTGATGTCAGTCAGGCTGCTGGTAATGGAGGCCTTGGCTTCCAGCAACATGGCTGACATGCCTCTAATCAACCTGATTGGAAAATCCACTGACTGCCTGGCGTGTTGCATTACATCAGCCCACCCGTCTCCTCTCCTCCATTTCATCTTTTCATACTATTTCCATCGGACGTCAAAACAATTTTCCAAGTCTGGGGCGAAACCTTGTTACAGGTCTGCAGCCCGGGACTCCTGTGTTGCATAATCAGCTCTCTTCCAATATGATTTCATGGCTTTTTCCAAAGCTAAGATCAATAGTGTGCCTGTGTGTGGTTTTTTTTTTTGTACCATACTACTCACTAACCCTCTCTTCACACCCACTGTGGAGCAGGATATAAGCTGAGTTGGCCTGCTGTTGTGCAAACACACCGACACATGCACACGCCTTGATACCTATTTTTATACTGATAACAATGCAGATACATTTCACTGTAGATAAACACACTAACAGCCAAACGTTCTATATCAGTTTCAGTATTTGCAGCTTTATACTCGAGAGTTTGTTCCAAACAATTCTGCAAAAACTATTGATGGTTCCCACACAGATTTCTGATCAGAGTCTCTGAAAGAAAAGAGCATTTAATGCATCAAAGGGCTCTGCTACATCCTCATCCCCAATAACAACAACATGCATGTGTATTACCATCACCATGCGGTTACATGCTAAACCAATATGTTCATCTATTCCACAGACTTGAAGTCGAAATGAACCATAACTCATCCTTACAGCAGCAATGATACATTCAATCCTGCAGATTTAAAAAGCCTCTTATGGAAGTTTTATTGATATTATATTCCTATTATTAGTGTGTCGATATATACTTAATTTCACTCATTTAATAACAAAAAATCATTGTAAATATCACAGTTAGTGGTTTCCACCTTATGCAGCCTCGTGTTTATATGAGAATACACCCACTTTGAAACTTTTAACAACATTTATACAGAGTATAAAGTATAAATCACATCACTGATGATAACTGTCTGGGTGGTCAGGTTGCGAAAAATCACAGACCACTTACCTGCACGAAGATCCTTTTAATACCTTAACATTAACGTTACAAAAACTGCAGATGATGATTAAACCCCTTTATGATTATTCATTATGTTTATCAAAGGGTCACTAACATTTATATCTGCGTAATCACCAAAATAGAAAAGAACATTTCCACAACCTGGCAACCCAAAGTTGTTCTTATCAATGTCTTATCACTGATACATGAAGAATTAGTACGTGATTGGCTAAACATTCATAAAGTTGTTAGTTCCAAATTACCACTACGTCCACGTGTTTACATGGTTGAATGGCTCAGAACCGAGCATTTAATTAAAGGGACAGTTCACCCTGTCGAGCTGCAGAGTTCTCGTAGATATCAGCTGTAGAGATGTCTGTTTTCTCTCAAATATAAAGGAACAAGATGGCACACGTCGCAGCTTGTGGTGCTCAAAGTGCCACAAAAATTGATTTGGAAAACTCAACACCAGTGACTCTTTCCAGAAATCACAACCTTATTGTGTGCAGTTTCATGTAGGAACTATTTTCTCTCCGCTGAACTACATCCTCCAACCGTATCACTGCGTATCACTGAGGACCATTAATATTTACTTCCTGCATTGTCTCTCCTCCATGACTAGATGCACGCCTTCTGTGCAGTGCAACTCTTTAATAGAAACAATAGTAACAAACAATAATAATAGTTCCTGCATGAAACTGCTCACAACGAGGTTTGTGGATTATCTTCAGTAACTGGCTCGTGATTGGAATAAGAATAAGAGAAGATAAACCTTTATTAATCCCAGGAGGGAAATTAATTCAGGTGTCATAACAGCAACAGCAATAACAGTGAAACACAGTAAGGGGCGATGATATCGTTTATTTTCTTGGTGTTTTGAGCACCAAAGCCTGATGTTATCATGTGTGAATATGCAAACTTGTTCATGTTTTATCAGAAGCATTTTATATTTGAACATTTTTCTTAATTCAAACTTATTGTATACATTGTTTACTTATGTTAATTACATATCTTGGTCACGTGTTTTTCCACATGCAGCCACATTTGAGGGATCATTGTTAAAATCAGTTGTTTATGCATATATTCTATATTCTCTGTGTTATATCCTGTACAAAGCATGTTGGTCAATATATTAATGTTGTATTTTTTTACTCTCTAATATCTGTACGAGCATCAGCATCCGTCAGGATCTAATAAAGAACAATAACGACCAGAGGAAAGACATGTATTTTGATTTTGGGGTGAACTGTCCCTTTAATATATATAAAAAACAAACAATCACAATCCTAATACACAGACGCAGTATTTGTGTTTCTCATTGTAAAGGTTTATCCGAAAATAAATCTCTCGCCACAGCTATATTTACCCAGAAATGACACCTTTCCAGGTGGCTCGTGACGTGGGTACAATAACTGTTGCCGTCTCGTGCTGAAAATAGGAGAAGCGGCTCACAGTGAAGAAGACGTCACCGACAAACAGCGGGATACACAAGTTTTACAAGGTGTTTTAAACGATCAATATGTTGGTGTGGGTGCGTGTCAATCTGTTTTCTGGGCTCCACGCTGTGTCGGTGCGTTAATAAATCCATTATTGATGCGTGAACTCACCTCCACACCGAAAGCCCCGCAGCCTTTAATAAACTCGGTAATGTTCCTCTGACAGTCGCTGTCGCTCTTCGGTTCCTGGACAAACTACACACAAAAAGTCGCCGAATTAGCCTCAAATACTGACACCGAATATAAATTAAACTGTTAATGAAGGTGTTTGAGGTTTTTCCGCCTGGAAACAATCTTATTCCAGGCGTTGGTGCTGGTGCACTTGCCACTTGCTGCTTACGAGCATCAAGCTAGCTAATAAGTCACACTTCCGGTGTACACTTTCAAAATAAAACATTAATTGAGCGATGTTTTCATACATTTTATGTTTTAAATTGCGCTTCTGGTAAAATTTAAATTTTCCATTATTTTTATTTGAAGCTAGTAGTTAGATACCTAGTTGTTATACTATAGTGTATCTTTTTTTTCAGCTGTTTCTGAAGAATAATTTAATTTTTTGCCTACCTATTTCACATCCGCTGCCAAAAGTGCATTAACAATCAACTTAGTGACAAAATATGTATTGTACAACCAGAAATGGAAACTTATGCTGTCATAAAAGTGGACCAACTGTGTCAAAGCTGTCCCATTCTAGATTAAATAGGTAGCATAAGTAGTGATCCAACGCAGCTGACGGGTTTAATGCCTTTATTTTGAAAGCCTCACTCTGAGTTGAGTTGAAGCTAATAGAAGCTACTTTGATAAAGATCTACAATCTCCCAGGGAAGTGGGATAAGCCGAAGGAGGATATGACGTTAACAGGTTCACGGTCCGTGCATTGTGTGTGTGTGTGTGTGTGTGTGTGTGTGTCTCTGTCTGTGTGTGTGTAAGAGAGA